>JAMKCH010049418.1:0-147434 GCA_023653785.1 Ophioderma brevispina | reverse complement strand
GTCTTTGAATCGGCGGTCTTTTTCTCTCTTCCTATGAGATACTAGGGGAGTGTTTGGTTCAATGACTATTCATTGGTCTAGTGACAAAAAATACTCCATCAATATTTTGATTTGGTAATCCATCCCCAATACCCGCACTCTTTTCACAAAGAAAATAGAAAAACTTCACCGTACCTTAATGGATAAATAATTAGCTTTGAAATCGGTCTTTTTTCTTCCAATGACAGATTAAAAAGGGAGTTTGGGTTAAAATTAACTATTCATCAGGTCTAATGAATAAAAATACTCCATACAATATTTTGATTTTTTGTCAAATCCATCCCCGGTACCCGCACTCGCTTCCCACAAAGAAAATAGAAAGACTTCACGCGTAGCTTAGGGATATAATTAGCTTGAACCGGTCTTTTTCTTTCTTCAATGACATAATTAAGGGAGTGTTGGGTTAAATTACTATTCATTGGTCTAGTGACAAAAATAATCCTCAAATATTTTTTGATTTAGTTCAAATTCATCCCAGTACCCATATCTTTCCACAAGAAAATAGAAAGACTTCACCGTGGCTTAAGGGAGATAATTAGCTTTGAAATCGTCGTTTTCTTCCAATGACATAATTAAGGGAGTGTTTGGTTAATTACTATTCATTGGTCTAGTGACAAAAATAATCCATCAAATATTTTGATTTTGGTTCAATCCTCCCCAGTACCCGCACTCTTTCCTCAAAGAACTAGAAGACTTCACCGTAGCTTAAGGGATATAATAGCTTTGAAATCGTTCGTTTTTCTCTCCAATGACATAATTAAGGGAGTGTTTGGTTCAATTACTATTCATGGTCCTGTGACAAAAAATTCCATCAATATTTTGATTTGTTCAACTCCATCCCCAATACCCGCACTCTTTTCACACAAAGAAAATAGAAAGACTTCACCGTAGCTTAAGGGATATAAGTAGCTTTGAAATCGGTCGTTTTCTCCACTGACATAATTAAGGGAGTGGTTGGTTAAATTACTATTCATTGGTCTAGTGACAAAAATAATCCATCAAATAGTTGAATTTGGTTCAAATCCATCCCCGTACCGCACTCTTCTTCTCACAAAGAAAATAGAACGCTTCACACCGTAGCTTAAGGGATATAATGTAGCTTTGAAATGGTCCGTTTTCTTCAATCATAATTAAGGGAGTGTTTGGTTAAATTAATTATTCATTTGGTCTAGATGACAAAATAATCCATCAATATTTTGATTTTGGTTCAAATCCATCTCCAGTACCCACATTCTTTCCACAAAGAAATAGAAGAACTTCAGTCACCGTAGCTTAAGGATATAATTAGGCTTTGAATCGGGCGTTTTTGTCTTCCAATGACATAAGTAAGGGAGTGTTTGGTTAAATACTAGTATTCATATGGCCAGTGATAAAACTAACCATAAAAATTTTGAATTTTTGTTCAATCCATCCCCGTAACCCGCACTCTTTCTTCTTCCCCCAAGAAAAGAGAAAGACTTCACAGTAGCTTAAGAGGGAGATCATAGCTTTGCATCGGTCGTTTTTCTTTTTCTTCCTCTACATAATTCAGGGAGTGTATTGGTTAAAAAATTACTATTCATAGGTCTAGTGATAAAATAATCATAAAATATGTTGATTTTTGTTCAAATCCCTCCTCAGTAAACCCCATTCTCCCACAAGAAAATAGAAAGACTTCATCGTAGCCCGGAGATTTATAAGCTTTGAAATAAAGGTCGTTTTTCCTTCCTATGACATATCTTCATCTTCAATAATAGATTCCCCCTATACAGCAACTGCTCTACAACTGGGACTTTTGGTGCAGAAGTGACGTCACAGGCATGGTGTAGAAAAGTGAAAGACCCGAAATACTAAGGGACCACAAAACCACAAACCAAAAACACTGGTTGCACATATACAGTGATGAAAATGAAAATACATGTAGACTATAAAACAACTGGAGCCCCACAGGGCGGGTCTCACTGCCGGATGCTAGTAGGAACTGGTTCCTGAAATAATGGGGAGTGAAGGAGCAGAAACTGCTGAGGCTGGTAGGTGGTTCCATACGAATTGTACGTGGGTAGAATGGAAAACTTGTAACTATCAATCGTTGCCTCTGGAATGCTAAATTTGAATTGGTGTTGATCATATCTGCCAAAATAGGTAGCTGGTTTTTGACACGAACGATAGGAGGAAACTGGATATTTACTAGGTGAACAATTTGAATTTTTGTAAGAACAATATTCAATTGGGCTGCTAGCGCCTAGTAGGGATGAGAATCCCAGCCCAAGGTTGTGGATCAAGGAATGTTGTACAGAGGTAGTTCTTTCGGTCGTCTTTGAAGACAAACCGTGCTGCTGCCCGTCCGTTAAACTTGTTCAAATTTGATTTACAAGCATTGATTGTTATTACGTGATTCCAAGACTCTGAAGCATACTCGAGTTTGTGGGCGAACTAGGCCCCTGATAAGCTTGGGCCTTTACTTATGTTTACTGGAGATAGAGTGGACACCGTCCGTTATAAACACAAGGGTACGATTTGCCTTCAGCGTGTGATCTTATTACAGTGGTTAATCCCAGCCTAAGTCTTTTGAGATTTGTAACACCGATGGTAGTCTAGCCGTCTACTTCTTGTAAGTGTCTTCCCAAGGATTTTATATTGGAAAAAGAAAGACTAGGTTTCGTTCTTGGTTATGATTAAGATGGCACATTTCTCAACATTGAAGCGCATTAACCATGTAGAGGACCAGTTTGTAAGCATTTTCCAAGTCCCTCTGGAGACCACAGTATGGTCGTTGTGGACTTAAAATCCCCGGTAGATAATGCTTCGTCAGCAAATAACCGCAGAGTGGATGTGATTTGATCTTTGTATTATCATTAATACCTACAGCAAGAACAGGGCATGGTTCCGAAGTACAGAAACCTGGGGTACTCCAGCAGGACACTTCCCCCCAGATGAATGGGATCCATTGACAGAGACGGCCTGTAATCTGTTGGATAAAAAGGATATGATCAATTCTTAGAGGTCGGGCCGTGTTATGAGAGAAGAAAAAAGTTTAGCGGGTATATAAGCGATGATGGGGTACCTTATCAAACGCTTTGAGAGTCGAGTTAGTAAGTTACTACGTCAGACTTGACCACGACATTGTAGAGTATGTGCCCAATCCATGAAGGATGAATGAAATTAGTTGTTGTACTGTGATGAGCTTTTCACGAAAACCCGTTGCTGTGAGTCAAGCAAGATGTTATTGCCACTAAATGGTTTGGCTAGGTGACTCAAGATTATATGTTTCCATAACACTTGACAGCAAAGGCACGTTAGTGAATGGGGCGGGTAATTGCCGGGATATGTTATTTTGCCTTTTTTGATATGCCCGTAGTGCCTAGTGATTGTTTCAATTGAGTGGTAATGTGCCTATATTGAATGATTGCTGGAATAAGAATTATGTGCAGGTGTGCGATTTCCAAGGAGACAAGTTTAAGAAGTTTTGCGTGGTAATTCATCCGGGCCACTTGCTTTTGATGGATTTAAGGAGAGTCGGTGTTTTTCTACTCCTTCTACGCCTATATAAGGTTCGATATAGATGGATACGGTGCATATGCCCTTGTCGGAATGTTTGAGTTGGACTCTTTGGTGAACACAGATGATGACAGTGAGTGCTTCTTCGCTTTATCTGATGTTGTTGTGCAGGTTTTTTAGTGGCTGTTCTTAGAGTTGGAATTCCAAGGTGTCGGTGCGCAATCATTTTACATACGACACAAAATGTTTCGGGGCGCTCGGAAAGGGCTCCACCGACGACATCAGTGTTGACATAATCTTCATGAGCTATGTGGACAACATTGCAACTTGGTTTCTAATTGGCGGGGAGTATTTCCAAGAAATACTGTTTTGATGTTTCTGGATAAACTGGAATGTGGAATTTGGTCACTTTTCTCATTGACGCTTAATGTCACGTGTGATCCATGGGAGAGTAGTTTCCCACACTCAATTTTGAAGTCCTGTTGTATTAGGATTCTTAGTAAGGAATCCCGTACATCCCCAGTTGGGTACACATTGTTGTTATTTGGGGTTGAGGATAGGAACTCCCGTGTGTGTACTTTAACATTTTGCTTCAAAACCATTCAACATCTGCTTTGAGGAAATTATAAATTTTCCTGGAGGCGTCATTTGTGATTGTGGTTTTAGTTAATGTAGGTTTTTATAAGATGATCAGATATACCAGGATTGTAGTAATATCACCTGATAAGTTGAGGGTTGGTAGTGGTAATAAATCCAAAGTGTTATTTGACACAGGGCGAAGTATTTCTTACCAAGTGGATAAGTTGAATTTTCAAGAGAAAAGAGAAATTCAAGAAGATTATATGAACACTCGGCGGTTTCTGGCGTTGGTTGACATGTGGGCCAATTTATTATCTGGGAGGAAATTTAAAATCCCCACCAAGATAACATTTGGGAATCGTTTGACTTTGATTAAAACCTACTCAACGAATCAGCTAGGTACTCGATAGCCTTAGGTTTGTTTGTTTGGGGAGTTTTTGGGAAAAAAAATAAAAAAAATATTTTTGCAATTTGAAAATTGAAGATTTTTGCACCATATTATTCGCAATTTGAATCCTATTTCCGCGTAAAGTAAGAATTTGTAATTGGGTATATTTATCGGCTATGATGAAAACGCACACCAAATTATTTTTCTATCTTTCTGTGGATGGGATAGGTTTTCAGGAAAGATAGAGTAGGTTGCAAAATCTGAGCTGATTTTGATGCGCATTCAAAGATTATTTTGGCTGGTGAGTGCTGATCAACGGCCGCTCTGAAAGCAGCTGTTTATTTACTGCTTTTTAAACCGTTACAGTTTACGAGCATGGCCTCTTAACTTATTTTTGCGATTTTTGTGGTGGTGTTGTGTTAATTTTTGGCAAGCGTGGTCATGATCAGAAGAATCTGTAGGAGTTGAGGTTAATGTGGATGTATATCATTCAATGAACCATTTATGTTCAAATCCTGACCACTTGAATCAAGTGATTGAAAAGGGGTTTATATTCAATTGCATTGATTCTCGTACCAAAGAGGGAACTATCAAAATTTGGGGCTCCACATTGGTAACAGATAACATTGAAAAAAAAATGCCAGAATAATTCATAAACTCCCGTAAACAATGGTCAGATAAGCCGAACAATCTGGCTGTAGGCACCAAAATTGACAATTATCGCATAACATTGCCTTGGCATTATCGTGGAACTCTGCTTGGCAGAGCCACATGGGAACTCGTTTGATGGGCCTGGGTTCGTCTCGAACTTGACCACTGAGTAATAGAACAAGTAAAAGGTGGTAGGCATTGTGGATTTAAAGTTCCAGACTTTAGCTGAACAAAGTATTTTATTTTGTTGCCTTCTGATAGACATGCATACACTCCACAGTTCCAGAACAGTGTTTTCATTCGAAAAGGGTTTCAAAGTTTTAATGAACTCTTATGTAATTCAGAAAAGAAGAGAACAAGCCTAGAGAAATTAATCTCACTCGGGTTCAAGATTTTCGGAGGGTTAGAAACATACTACTACTGGTTACGTACCGATATGTGTTTTGTTGTAATTAGCATGTAGGGCGATAAGTGTTTCACGTTGAATCAAAATAGCTTTGTTTGTTTGATACGCCAAAATGCATATCAGCAGTGATAAGATCACAGGTATGCGTACTAGCACAGGTTGCGTGCTATGCACATGATGGTGTTATTACGGTGATCACCTGTATTCGTACTAGAATATCACACATAGCATCACAAATATATCACACGTTTTTGGTACTATCACATGTATTTGCTTACTATAATCGGGTCAATTCAAGGTTAAGTTTGATGGTGTGGCTATCCTATGAGGCCGACACCATAACCAGCAATAATGTTCGAATTGAAATTTGCTCGGGTCTAACTATTATCGGTAGATACTAGTAACACTAAGATCGGTAAATAGTAGGAGGTGAAAAAAGAATTGGTAAAATATAGCAGCGTATATTTTAACAGTGTGTCCCATCATGCCACTTTCCAGAAATTACAGTACATATATGATAACATGAAACGATCCTACCGTATCAGTCAGCGAGTGGTCAACATAACATATGGGCATGGTGGTTCATGCATCAGGCATTTCACACTACCTGTATTCGCAGACACAAGCTACAGATGACTAATGACATCACGTTAATTTGATTTGTAACTAGTAAAACTTTGGCGAGGATCGTCCGAAATCCAGATTAGAACCAAACCTACTCTGGTAGTACTAAGTATGATAACTTCTTGCCTAACATCTGTCAAGTACCACATGGGTACATAACACCACAGTCACAATGGCTGCCCGTTCAACTTGCTTACTCCGACAAGGAGAAATTATCACCAGTATGACGTTAGCGTGAAAAAAAAAATAGCCAAAATTTAATAACGGACAGCGAAAAGTGATTTGTTGAGGACTGGAAGTTAACAAAAATATGGTAAGATGGCCATAGAAACAGCAAGGATTGCGAAGGATTTTTACAACATTCCCGCAAGAAGCAAAGAAAGAAACAACCCGATGCCTGTGACTGTCACATGGGAGGGTTTGGTGAAATACTATTCATAGGTTAGTGACACAAATTAATCCATAAAAATATTTTGATTTTGGTTTTTCTTTCAAAATCCTTCCCCACTACCCGAACTCTCACACAAAAGGAAAAGAGAAAGACTCTCATCGTACACCGGGATTTAATTAGGTTTGAAATCGTTCGTTTTCTTCCTATGACCTAATTAAGGGAGTAGTGTTTGGTTTTTAATTCCTATTCATAGGTTCTAGTGACACAAATAATCATAAAATATTTTGATTTTGGTACAAATCACCATCCCCAGTACCCGCAAACTATCCCCACAAAGAAAAGAAAATAGAAAGACTTCGCCGTAGCTTAAGGGAGATGATTAGCTTAATAAATATTTGCTTGTTTTTGACGGATGTGTTGAGAATAGAGGGACTTTAGTGTTTTACAAAGTAACGAATCCTAAGCCCTCATAGCACATATTTTGGGTACTTTTTACGACTGCGTGTTTTAAATCTAACTAATTGTAATTAAAACCAATAGATTATTTAGTACTTACAGAAACAAAATCATTACTAAAATGAATGGATATTGTGATTCAGGAAATTTACTAAATACGTTGGACAGTTCAAAATGCCCGAAACTATGGTTTTCTCAAACATCCGTCAGTTTGTAAAACACATCAACACGCAAATCTGAGGTGACGTAATTAAAGTCGATTGTGGACGGATGTTCGAGATATCGCCGATTTGTGTAATTACATATGACGGATGCTTAACATCGTAAATATGCTATGGAACAATTCGGTGAATGTCGTGTTTTAGTTGCGTTTTCGATTTTGAAGGATAATCTTATCATTAGATTTTAGTTATTTTTTTCACATGTTAAGTATATATAAATTGACACCGAAATGTAAAGGTTGAATTGTTTATTCTCATTTGTAGTTGAATCTAAACATTTGAATTTGTATATTGATTGCGTACCGACTCTCTCAAAAAACGTTTTTTAGAATTTCGGTTGTTTTTAACATCCATACATCCGACGATTTATATAAATTGTTCAAATGTATAGCATAGGAAAAAGTGATATTTGAATTTACATAATAGGTGAAAGGGAATGAACGCGATTGTCCCACCCGAAGAAACGCAATGATAGGGTTCCCATTTCACCAATATAGGGCATACTACAGTACTAGAGCGTTCTGAGATGGTATAAACTATATGTAGCAGACCAAGTGCGGCTCTTTAGGAGATTTAACAAAATTATTGAAGAAAGGCAAGATTTGAGTGGGCCCCTTCCCTACAACCTTTTGGGAATGAAATGAAGCCTCTATTAGGACGAAATTTTCTGATTACAAATGTGCACGACTGTATCAGCTGCGCCTTACGCGGCAGCAATATTATATCAACTTTTAAAGCAAAACATATTTTCCAATGTTGTAAAAACTATGTTATGATCTAGTAGTCTTCGATAGAGTTGTATTCTCAGAAACATTAAAATAATCTTAAAATTGACAAGATACAAATGATTAAGTTACAGACTACCTGTGGGAAAATCGCAAACTGATAAAGTACGTGGTTTTGAGTGTATGATGTAGCTGAAATAATGACATGAAACCACATGCACGTATACCCTCATAGGCCTATACGTGAGTCGAACCCAGCACCTCAGAGGATACAAAGTGAGAAAAAGTATTGACAACATTAACCTATATTTTTCTCCCCCTTGGGTAGCACGTGCTCCAGTATCTCCACCCGTAACATCATGATTGAAGTCTTGACTTGAAAACTCCCAATAAAGCAATCGAGCACCTATGCAATAAAACTAATGCATTTTGTTGAGGGGTTTTAAGGTAATTGCAAATCCCTGTTCTCTACCCATTTTTGTCTCTTGAGGAAATTGCTCCAATACAGTTGAGTGAATCCATCCGTCAAACTGTATGACAGCTTCGTCGTTAAGGGGATCGTCTTTTGCGGTAGAAATTGCGAATATAGGGAGCTACAAAGATATATAGTTCACAGTGTATTCCAAAATAAAAACGTTTAATTTTAACATTGACGACCTAATTTTACAAATTAACAACACTTGGCCTCTGCGTGTGTATCAGGTGTCTTTTAATTTAAAGGGACATAATGGCATAAAAAATTGACATAATGAAAAGGACCCTTACTGAACCTTATGAGTTTGAAAACAAGTTGGATGTTTACATTCTGTAAAAACAGTAAAAACAAGAAGAGTTCCGGGGGGGGGGGGGGGGAGATTGTGGCAATTTCTGGAACAAGCATAAAAAAAAAAAAAAAAAAAACTCACAGATCGTTGCTATTGTATATGTGCTAATCCCGGTTAATCCATCTTTCACTTGCCAGATCAATATCTTACTACAAGCCTAAAGTACAATGCCTGAATTCCGGTCTGAATGCTTTTGAATTGTGTCACAAAACATGCTAGATACACTGTAAATTCTGTCAGGGATGTGAACACCTTGCTTTTCTGTTCCAAAAATTGCCACAAACTGCCACCTTCCCCTGGAACTCTTCCTGTTTTTACTGTATTTACTCGTGGAAATGATTTCAATAAGGGTCCTTTTCATTATGTCATTTTTTTCATGCCATTCCCTTTAATTACGTGGTACGTATGTACTATCAAATCTATACATCGTATGAGAGAAGGATAACGAAACCTTTTTATCAACTGCTCAACGCTCAATCAGACACCTAAAAAGTAACACATCAAAATAAAGGAACAGTTTTTATTCTTTAGAGGACCATTTTCGGGTTTACATTGTCTTCTTTTAAGACACACTCGGACATTTCTCACGATGAACACATTTCTCTCAATTTGTTTGAGAATTATACCATAACACTCAAACTAATTAAAACTACAATTGCATTTTGACCAACAGAGCAATATAGTGGTCAGAAATGACCAGAAAGAGAATTGACCAACGAGTTCAAAATGCGAGTTCAAAATGCAGCTGCCCGTCTTGTCCTTAAAATTCGTCGACGAGACCATATCACACCAGCTCTCTACCAACTACATTGGCTTCCAATTAAACAGAGGGCAGTTTTAAAGATTCTACTTCTCACCTATTCGCTGATGTAGTGCACGTTAGTATCCATTGGTTACTGGCTCACGCCTTGGCTCATGCAGCTGTTCCGAATTGTGATTTGCCATAGGATTTGTGTTGTGATCAATGTGATCAGTGGCGAGAACCAAAGTTAGCCTGAGCCAGTTGACCTGGCAACGGTCTTATCTAACGTGCTCTACATCAGCGAATAAGGCCATCCACAGCATGTCACCTGCCTATATATCTGAGCTCATACAGCTGTATTCACCACCGAGAACCTTGAGATCATTTTCTTGCTCCCAGCTGAGCAAATCAGCCAACTCATCAACAAAGTTCTATGGTGATAGATCTTTTGCTTACGCAGCAGCACATTTGTGGAATAAACTCCCTAACAGTATCCGCTTAGCTCAGTCAGCAACTATTTTCAAGTCACGTCACGTCTGAAGACATTCCTATTTACACAACATTTTGGCTCCTGATACGTATCCTGTTTCTGAAGCAGTCCAATCACTAATTATAATTCTGTGATTTGTTCCCCTTTCTTTTTCTTATTCTCTACCTTCATCCAATCCGGTTGCCTAGGATAGTTGTTTTCATCAGTTAGGTAGGGTTAGAGGCATCTGAATCCAGGAAAGATCAAGACTTAACCGATGTCACTGTGGGGTACATATACACAGATCCTCACAGCTGACGATTCAGGTGTATCCCCATATGTTCTTAGTATGGGAGGCAACTGTGTTGTCTTTCTCTTCTATCTGTTGGTCACAATATATATATATGTTTGAAATTCTACTTAAATTTAAAGTTATTTTGAAATTGTGTATAATTGATGTATATCATTGTTGTTTTAACATTATAATTTTATCTATTTTTGTATTTGTCGTATTGATATTTTGTATATTACTCCTTTCTATGTGAAGCGCCTAGAGGCCTCTGCATTAGGCGCTATATCAAGATTGTTGTTATTATTATTATTATATTAATTATTTTCAGGACTGAGAAGATTCCCATGGATTATATTTCTCGTGGATTTATATGATTTGCATGCTGTCATTTTGGAGTCTTCGCTGTGAGGACACTATATCGTTGAACTGCAACAGACATTAGCTGATAAGATTGCAAAATTATTGTAATTGTGTTTTGGACATTCCAAATTCTTGAACCAATCAATTTGAGAAAAATAATAATAAAACAGTGTTATCATATAAAATTCAGATCATTTGTGCACAAGGCTCATTTGTTTGTGTTTTAAAGGATATTTATAACCTTGGTGTCCACGAGACATCGTTACACTTGTAAGAATTTTGTACAGCCCATATTAGCTTTTTCCCTGAACAGTTGTAAAACTCAATAATTAAGCAACTCTGTTCAATTTAGTAAGTTCAATATGCTGGGAACCCTTAGTGTTATCCACGATACATTATACGCCTATCAGGCCATTATATATGATATATATCTCAAAGGCGTTTCTTCTCGTCAATCACTGATTGAGTTGAGCGTGTGTGTCCTCACGTGTGTTTGTAATATGTTTAATTGCTTGATGTTGTCTTTGTTCGGTCACCACATTTGTGCAATCCATTTGACTAATTTCACTATGACTGGGACCTCAATGGAAATAAGTGTACGTAAAATGTGTACTTTGTTGCGCTTTTATCATGGGTTTATCCTAAATAAAGTGAAAATGTATATTGTGACACATTTTTGTGGTATAGGGATCAAATCCTAATTACAAATGAAACACGTGGAAAATGAAAAGGTTAAGTCACCCTGTTTCAAAGGGGCAAGAGTCCGGATCTATGCTTTTGTCCAGCATGTTTCGTAGCTACACTGTTAAAAATTTCCGTAAATTAAGAAAACAGATTTTCCGTAAATTTACGGAAAAATCTGTTTTAGAAAACAATAAAAATAAAAAACAAAAAACATAAAAAATAGCTAAAAATGTTAATTTACGGAAATATTTCAAAAATTTCTGGCAGCAATATTTCCGGACTTTTTTTTTTGGTTCCGTAATTTTAAATTACGGAAAAATTCTGTTAAAATACATATTTTTTTCCATAATATGAGACAAATTTCTGTAAAATTACTGTCAAAGTTCCGTTAATTGACAGAAATTTCTGTAAATTTACCCTAAAAATGACTGGAAATACTGCTGCCAGAAATTTCCGTAAATTTACGGACATTTTTTTAACAGTGTACAGAATTACCAGTACCGGTGTAAAGGAGATGTGGTCCGGCAGGAGCCATAGTCCGGGCTCCATAGACGACAGTGGAATAAAGCGTGAAACTAATGTTGCATGAAGAGTCAACTGAATCGAGTGCCCTATTCTATACCTTTGTAGGTGGACTATCAGCCTTGCGGACTATAACAAACTTCTACACCTGTCTGGGATACTATTCCATTATTAATACTTTAATTTTGACCCACTTTTGTTTGGGCACCAGGGCTGGTCCCGATATTTTTTCCGTAGTCAACTTGTGAATTACACTATAGCTTGAATAGATGACACACTTCGTCTATTTCACTTTAACAAAATTCGAAACAAATTAATTTCTCAAATTTGAGCAGAGTGGGGATGCGAACCTGCGACAAGTAGCAAATAAAGGCAGTCATGCGTATATACAATAGATACCCGTAATAATATAAACAATCAATATCATGAACTGTGGCTTAATAACATTTTCGCCCATATCTCTGTAACTGAACATCGCAGATATGCCAAACTATATATTTTCTGATTCCTAATCATTAGACGAATCACTTTTCAACTAGATTGAACCACTTTGTGCGAAATTCCTCTGGAAAGAGTTTAGTATTGTGCCACCACCCTATGGATTCGGCAGCCTGAACGGAATAAACTGCATGTTGAAGGATGTGTCGGCAGAATACTGAATTCATGCTAATTCCTCTATAATAATAATAATATTGAGATTTATATAGCGCCTTTTTACACAAGTAGGCAAAGCGCTGTTGCCAATTATTATTACGCTGCCATCAGGAAATCGTCACAATCATTTCGCTTCACCTAGGTCGACAGCCGGCCATGCGCACAATCCTATCAGCATTTAGATTGTAATATTCCCCCTAACAGCTACCCGAATATCGCTTGGGTCGACGAAGCAAGTGAGGTAAAGTGCCTTGCCCAAGTGCACAACACATTGGCTACAGCGGGGCTCGAACCCACAACCTTCAGATCATGAGTCGGCCATCTTATCCACTGGACCACATGTGCCCACTCTTAATCCAAGATGGCCGTCAAACGGACCCCTTGGGTCAATGTTTGATTTTGGTAATATCAAATTTTTTGAAGATGGCACACTCGTGCCAAAATCATGTTAGAATTAATTTTTGTGCAGGGGAAACCATATAATCTGCTAGACTATTTTAGGCTATTGACTTTAGAAGTCATACAACGTCGCCAATGCCGAGCAACGTCATCAATGACGAACGTGGCGACCGAGAGGAGATATAGTGTTCTTCCCACAATGCATTTCTTCCAATACAGTATTTGCACTGGTTTTATTGGGGTCGCTATGAATTTTCAAATATTACGTCTCGCCCAATAATTGTGCAACTCATAGCTCGACCAATAAATATGGGCTAAATTAATTCAAATTTATATCAAGTTGGTCGCAGTCCCTTGAAAATCAATGTATAATGCAAATCTTATTCCATTGCCCCCTGCCCCCGGTCGGTGCGACTCTGCCCATGCAGTTACAAGATTGCTCAACGTTTGTCGTGCGGGTTGAGCCAAATAGGCTCCGTAACTGTTGGTAACAATTTGTTGGACCAATGTGCTAAAGTCAATCGATGTTGAATCAACACAGTATTACTGTCAGTTCTTGCTATCTGATGTGTTTTTCTTTCTGCAACGAAACATGATCTGAGGAAAATCAGCATCACTTGTGTCAAATGAATGAAAAATGGAAATCCCGTAGATTCAAAATGATTTGCCGATTTATTGTTATTACCCTCGAGGCCATAGTATCGACTTTGAATTAATATTTCCGGGCATAGACAGTGGGATGGATTGCATATGATTATGATCATAAGGCTATCCATTAAAGGGAAAATGTAAAAGTAACTTATAATATGTAACAATTCCCGTAATCCCTGACGTAATACAATTCGGCAAATATAATATAACTGTGAATAAATTAGTAGAGGTAAACTAATGAGTCTTAAAAACACTACGTTAACGACAAGAACATTAACGAAATAGGCAGCGCGGGGGGGGGGGGGAGGGATACTAAAACACACACAAAAACCCAGCATACCGCTTTACCATTTCATATTATATACCTTGTACTATTGTCCCAAAATACCCCTGTAACCCTCTTCTGACAAAGCCATGCGTTTTAATCTGTCATATCATACAAAAACCCAACATAATCCTTTAAACAACTTAATCAACCATTCCAAACCAAAAATTTAAAATAACCTTTTAATGTACTATTCCACGCTCCATTCTAAAAAAACTATTCCATTATCTCAGCATACCTCTTAAATGTACCATATTTTGACTTTTACACCAAACCCTAAACCAACATACTCTTTTAATCTAATATACCATACCATTATTCCAACATACTTCTTTAATTTACAGTACAAGGAATGTCTCCCACACACCCACAGCTACACCACGCCAAAATCGTCCAAACAATACCAATTTAATTTTCTATCCATTGTTTCATACATTTTGGATAGCATCTCATCATAAGGTCTTCTGCACAAATGGAATTAGATGAAGTGATGATAGAGTAATTATGCCTAAAATTTATAATTAAAACGAACAACAAAATAAATAATAACTAGAATTTCGCGGTTCTCGGCTTTCTAGGTTTCAGGTTTTGCTGGTTAGTTGGGGACTGGTTGGGGAGGGGGGAGGCTGGTAAACTGTGGGTTGCCAGTGGGTTCATGTTGGCGGTGGTTGTGATGCTTCTGTTCAGAACCTTATCGGTCGCTCTGAGCCATTTGTTAACCGAGGTTGGCTGGAATTTGTATGTTGAATTGAAGCAGACGTTTTCCTGCAAGTTGTTTAGATTGTTTGAATTGATGTCAAAGATGAATTGTCATTCCGTGGCTGCATGTTCAGGCGACTTGCAAGTTTTTTAGATTGACTGTTAACTGGAATAAGTTGGACGCATCTATCTTATCTATCTTCCAATCATTACATCACTCAGTAGTAGAGTATTGTTGTACTCGGTGAAAAAGGTGCTTGGTCACAGGAGCAAAGATCAACTAAGTGTGCAGGAACAAAAGACTGGTGCAAGTAAAAAGAAGGTCCGTGTGGCTAGCTAGCGGACGGTGTGAGTGGCTTCAGGCAACTCCGGAAAAACTCCAGTGACTGAGCTGAACCAAGTAAAGCTGGTAGGGGTTTTCCAGATGCATATGACACTTGGAAAAAATGTCTTGTAGGAATTGACAGTCATGTACAGTAGTGCTGTTGTAGCTGTTGCTGGTGGCCACTAGATTGCCTGATATCATACACACCTGCAAGGTTTGGTAAGTGACTTGATTCCATAATTGTAAGTTTTTCTTGGACACTTGCTTGGAATATGACGCCAGGTTACAATAATGAAAAATTTCATGTCGCAACAATTCCTTTCGTTTTTTATTATATTCTATTCTTTGTTCTTTGATTTTAATTTATAATGTATAGATTTTATTCATATTGGTTATTTGTTTTATATGTAATTTATATGTGTTCATTTCTTATTTATTAGTTAGTTTTTATTTTACCTATTTAATCATCTTTAATTTGTTTATTTTCAATGTTTATGTAACGATTTACTTTATAATATTTGTATTTATCAAATTTTGGGTTTTTACTTTTGTAATTGTATTTGTGTTATTACTTTGTTTTTATGTTACTATTTTAGTCATCTTTATTTTGTTTAGTGTATTGACATTATTGATAATAATAATAAAATCATTTTAATGATTTTATTTATTAATATTTTGTGTATAGGCTATGATTTGATTACTTTTTAAAATATTTTTATTATCCCCAGTTATTTGGATTTTTTACATTTTGGTCTTTTATTTTATTTATTATTCTGGTCGTTTTCTTTAGTTTTTTTGTACTGATTTTTTAAAATTTTTTGGTTTCCATTTATTCATTTTATAATTTTCTATTCCCTTTTTGGGAAGGCGCTAAAAATATATTAATTATGTTCTTATTTTTTTTTTTATTTTAACGATTTATTTAATGATTATTCTAAGAACTCAAGTGTCCCACGGATTTGAATTTGTTTTAATTTTAAAATAATTGTTATTATTTGTCCGCATCCGTTAATATTTTCGTTTTCTTTATTTTTTATTTTAATTTGTCTGATCTTTTTCTTATTTCCTTCCATTTGTTATTTGTATTCATTTTTATTTGTTAATTCTTTTGTTATTCTTTAGCCTATATTATGACTTTTTTGATGGTCATTATATTCGAAAAAAATCTCTGTGACACCCAAACAATAAATTTCGAACCCATACCAACAGATCCTTTTTAATAAATCAATGGATATAGGGACAGAGCCACATAGCCCATTGAGGTAGGTAAAACATTTCCAGCGCTAATGTAGCTGTGTAAACGTTGTTCGCTTAGTGTTACGGGCGCTGCAACAATTATATCATTGGTTAATTTCGTCAAAAAGCTCTTCCCTGTACCCCCCGATATTTATATTGCACGCATATCCCGGGTGCTATGGAGTGTCCAGTAAGAGTAACCTCGACTACCCCTATTATGCACGTTGTAAACTTTCCACTACCCTCCGTTTTCCAAATCGCCTGAGTGAATCGGGGAAAACAACCGTCACTGATTTCTTTTTTTGGCGCAATATTTATTGCACTACACATATACGCGTTTTTTAAACAAAATCCCCGCTCTCCTAGAAAGCGCAATTTCAATCATCTTTAAAGCAGTGAGAGCTGATCTCGTACCTACTTCAAATCCAGGTAAACAAAACCAAACTTTCCATTTAAATAAAAAAAACAAATTTTACAAAAAAACACCGTTTTTTACCTAAAAAACTTTAAAAGCTAAGAATTACACCGACAATTTCTAGGGGGTCAAACACCATCATGACAGTAATTTGCACGTACCAATTTTCACGGCCGAAATTGAACGACCTTTACGGAGATCCGCGAACAAAAAAAACGGCCCAAAATGGCCCGAGTAAAAGTAATATACTGTCGCTACGCGACCCGATAAAAAGTTTTCACATTAAGAAAAACAGGTTGATGTTTTTATATTCTAAAGGATTTACATGCTTGATGTTCAGAACAATGTCAAAATTAAACACAAAGGGACGGAGGAGATTTTTTGAGGATACGAATTTCCTCCCATTTGCACTTGATCGGATGCAGAATACCTACAGAGAACTTAGACGTAACAAAAAAGAAAGAAACCCAAAAACTATTTTTTGAAATTGCCTGCTTCGTCATCGTCCCCATGGCAAATCATGCTTGATTAAACATGTTGCGACAGCTAGGACTAGGTGTCACAATAATAGGAAACATCTACGTATTTGTAAGATGCATGTTCAATTCAATATGATATTCACAACTAACTCACGCGAGTACGACTCGTTCCAACGCCGTTGCATTTCAGTAATAGGCCATTGGATGGCCGTTTGGCCTTGATTTGGGTCCACATTTTGCTCCGTTTTAAATCGTCATTATATTGAATCTGTCGAATTGTTCGCTTGCTCTGTTTGATAATTAACCTATATCTATCGCCGTTAAAGTGTAGTAAATGTCAGTTCTTGTACCTCTTAATATAAACGACGACCACCACCAACACCATGCTGATAACTGAACCGAATATATGAGTCCTATACAATCCTGGAATTAATCATTCCAAGGACGAACTTGCATTATACCAATATCACTAATCATGATTATCTTAAACTCTACAAATTATCTTTCCTATTTTGCTTCACGCCTTAGTTCATATTTTAAGAGTTTCAGTATTCATACTTAGACATGCGTAAAACTAATTTCCTCTTCGTATTTTATTTTCATTAAAGTTACGACTACGACCTAAACCCCCTTGCTCGTCGAGCATCATTGTGCGGCAATTCAACACACACACATGACTGCGTACATAAATCTATAAATTTATTACGGTTTGGATTCAGTACTTACAGTATTGAGATAGAGTTACCTTTGATGTTTTATTATACAAATATATAAGTACGTATGGAACGCCACTTAATTGTACAAATATTGAACTTTCCTTGTAATATGATGCAAACAAAGTATATTTAAACAATATATGAACAAACATACATTTAATATGTGAAGCAAACATATGTGATCCAAATTCTATTTTACAGAGTGGGTGACACGGGTTACAGTAACGATCGACTCATAATTAGAATATCAGAGATTCGAACTCCGTTGGAGCGAATGTATTATGTCTTGGGCAAGGTACTTTACCTCTCCCCAACCTAGTTTGCACGTAAACATATACGAAATAAACCGTGATCTTTAGAGACGAGGCTATTGTCTCGATTCAAGTCAAGGAGGATTAAAATCAGGAGATGACACTTGTGGAAGGACCTTGACCCCAATGTCCCGAAAGATAAATCCGTTGGTTGTGAGAGAACAACCAACCAACCAACCAAAAGTTAGGGAAAAAATGGAAAGAATCATTTGTCAAAATTGTGGGATAGAATCGTGAGAGTGTAGTGCATAAAATACCGCTGCAATGGTGTGCCCTGCTTCGTCTATGACAATAAGTTTTGCTTCCGATTTAAAAAAAAGTATAGATCCTTGAGATATAGTGGTGACTACTGAAGTTCTCATCCTTTCCAAAATTTCACCTAGAAACACCGGAAGTCGCCTACAAGTTACTCATATAGTTTTATATCTGGCTACGTTGCATGGTATGTTTACATATTGTTTGTATTACGCTCGTATATTGTGTTTGCATTTACTTTGTTGCATTATATTGTGTTTGTATATAATTTGATTGCATATCACTCCGTTTGTATGTGGGAGTTTTCAGGTGAATTCATACGCAAAAGGGAAACGTCCGTTATTAGCTTTTTGTGGTTAAATGTATGGAGCGCCCTTTATAAAAAAATAACTATTGTTTGTATATATATCAAAATGATACAAGGGAGACATTTTTTGAAAATTGAGTTATTACCATTAACACATTGTCCAGTAATCAAACGTATCTTTGCTGAGATCACTACACCCCCAGCACACTTGATTAACAAAGTTCGGAACTTTTGTAATCTCAATGTATTTCAATGTTTTTACTCGATATTTTTGCTTGCATCTAAATTTCATAAGTCCTAGCTTATGTTTTGTTTGTATATTGTTTGTATCATTTTGATCTATACAAAAGTTCAATTTTTTGTACAATCGGCATTCCATACACATTAGCGTTGTGCATTGAAGCCGACGGATAGTTGATATTAAATGGCTTTCTTTATTAGCTAAATCAATTAAAAATTAAATTGGGTTATTAATGGTTGCAAAGCCCATGCCCCAGTCGTGATATGTTACTAGTATGTTAATTATAGTCAGAATTAATATAAATATCCCGTTTAAATTGGATCCTACGGCTATTTTAACTCTAATAGGTAGACTTGGGATTTGTCGTAACACTCTCGGCCGGCCCTGTCTGATTGGGAATGGCAATGGTATAGGGCCACCTCTTGGTAAGAGCCAGCTCTTGTCAGAATAACGGGAACAGGCAAAATTTGTAGCTAAACAAAATTGTCCAGTCTCGAACGGGCTTGGTTTGAATTCGAAGTATGCTCGCAATCTGATTGGAGGATCGCGAGATCACAATGCTTGCAAGAGAATTCAAACGTCAGTTTGATTTGACATTTACTGAGAACGGATCATAATATCAATGGAGCTGTAATTATTTTAATTACACCTGGAATCAACAATGATGGGACGATTGACGATTACTTTTACTTGGCGTAGGGAATTATGTGAACTGCGTTTCTCTACAAAGTCTACTACTTCTGAGTCTCTACTTTATGGCAGGAAAATCATTATTTTGATCGCTCGGATTCACTTCTCTGTACAACACCCCCAAACTCAGCCATACTTCTCATCGCTATTAATGGAAGTGTGGCACCCAAGGTAAATCCAAGATACAGGACTGACTGGGCCGAACTACAGGCAGAATAGAAAAGTTTGAAACGTCATCACCATGATTACGGGAGTTTGACCTTCAGAGTCGAACTAAGCAGTGTACAGTTATTTTTATTAATCTTAAGGTAGTATACAAGAGAATGTGGTATGTCCCTTTGGTACATAGCTGTTGGGAAAGTTTCGAATTCTGAAGACAAATATACCTAGTCTCTCTCCCGATTGTTCGTTCAGAAATATGTATAGGGCCATGAAACATTTCGTTCTTCCGTGAGGGCGTTAGGTGTCTGACACATCCACGAAGAATCACATCTGTGCATATTTATCACAATGTCCCTCCCCTTAAACTTTTTCACAAAATTATAGTCTGGACCATTAGAAGAATATAGATATATTTTACACATAAAAATAACATACCCAACAACAGATAGGGACATTAATAAGATGCTAAAGACATCCAGGTAATTTGTAGGCTAACTTAGAGTTTGCTTTAACATTAATCAACAAATGTGTCTATTATATATCATAGACTCGTACTCATTGATGTTAAATCACAAAGGTCACAGACCGGTCAATAGGGTGCATGCTGTGGGAATCAACTCCGGCGTGTGTTTTCTTGTGTTCTTCGCCATTTCCGTCTGCTGAATAAAATGGCGCCACTCGCCGGAGTCATTTTATTATCAAATCATTCTGTTTACCCATAAGGAAAACCTTTCCTAAATTTGCCATACCTATTAAATAAATTAGGTAAAACTTCGGGGAAAACGAATATAGGCTACTTTTCCCATACTGAATATGCATGTGTCGAATCGAAGTGCAGGAGAATCTCTCCTCACTTTTAAAGTGTTAATATCGGGAGCTCAAGTTAAAATATTTTTTCTTTATTTGCGTCAATTTATTATTACATAGGTCTGGCTTCATATGCGCCATTTGTCAATTTAATACACATTGCTTTGATATAATTGCGGATAAGAACGGTCTAAAGTTGCTGTGGGTTAAACATAGAAGAGTTACTCGGCAATATCTTATTTGTTGTTCTAGTTTATTTGAATAAACCAGTTTCTTATGCCCCTAAATCTCACAAGCACGAGGCATGATAAGCATGGTAAGTGGTGTCTTAATGTATTTGGGGGGCATTTCTGTGTTTTTTTTTGGTGAGGAATAATCACACCCAAAAGGTGCTTTAAAGATTAACGTATCCAATTGATATTAAAATCGTGCTTTTTGAAATCCCTCGAGTAGGTCATAGATTTATCTCCACAATGAACAAAATATGATCAAATTACTTATTCCTAAATTGAGATGACGAAATATCCGAAGTTCTCCAACAGTGACAAATTTTATTTTGTAATAATGATAACAATTTCATCTCGAGACTATTTCAAATCTCTGTCCATCAGGGGAAGAAAGAGGAAAGGAAAAATCGCCCGTTGAGGACGTGCAGGACGGATACAGATAAAAACATGGTCGGTTTGTAGCAATAAAGCAATATGTTGCAGCAAATGCACGGTGTAATTTAATTGCTTGATGGCACTTAAGACTAGAGCGGAAAATGGTTCAGCAAAGGACAGCCACACTTGGTAAAACCCATTTCCGACCAAGCTGATTACGCAAGGGTTGGCTGTTGAAAATTAGTAGCCTGTCTGCATAAAATTGACTTGATCGATAAAGTGCAAAATTTGGAAACCAAATTGTTAAAAAAGACAAATATTGTATCGGTTCTCATTAGTCTATTCGAAATTTGTATGGCGAATGCGTGTTAAAGCCTCCAAACATACATAGTTTAGGTTAGGAAAAAAATCTAAAAACAGCAGTTTTGTCCAATCCGTTTGTCCAAAACGTAAAAGGATTTCTAAGAATCACAAGATCTTTGAAGACCCTGTCAAAAATTCCTTACGTACTAACTTTTTCCGTAGTTAAAAGTCTGTTTTCTGGTGATGGCTCAGTATGATCACGTGAACTTCTTCAAGTTTAATTTCCAAATCATATGTCTTATGGATTGCTTTAAATCACCCTCTTACCACTCACTGTAAATGCAATGGGCCACCCGAACAAAGCCATAATGGTTTGATCTCAGAATGCGACAGAGGAATTCTTACAGACGTTGACTGTCACACACTGAGGCAGTTATCTAGGTATAGAACCCCTATCGAATTAGCAAGTCACTTTGGGGTAGACAAGGTACAATTTAGAGTCCATTTAATTATTTTAAGAAGTATACGCAACTAACCAATCAAATCTTTAAAAGGAGTAAAAATGGCACTCGGGAATGCATCTTGGTTCAATGCACTAATGAACTAAACGAGTAACGGAAAGACACGACATTTCTGGGCCAAGTTAAAACAGAGCGGAATTAAAAGGAAAACGTGATTGTTCGTATTTTGCGGCTTGAAGCTGGGAGCAAGCTTTGCTGAAGTCTTAAATTTACTGTCTGAATGTCGCTGAACTAAAGTTAATGATCAATATCGAACGAATGAGAACAATGTTAGTACACGAGTCTAAAATAGCAGGAAGATTGTCTCGTCTTTTGTGGTTTTTTTTGAGTTTGTGTGTAATGGTTTGGGAGGGGTGTCAGTATTTCATTTTACTGTAATGCGTTAGATACTGCAACGATGTTGTTAAATAATTTTAGACATCGCTGCCCAAAAAAGCGGTTTATATTATAATAGTGGTGTAAAAGCATGCATCAACCAAACTTGTCTTGTATGCCTCGAACTGCTGAACTTAATTAATGATCAAGTATCACACTAAATGTGACAGTGGCCAAGTGACAACGATTGAAAAATAGCAGGAAGATTAATAGATTTTTTTATTTGGTGTTGTGTTTGTGTTGGGGATATCATGACTTCTTTCTATTTCTAGTACATTGACATATTCATCGCTACCCAAAGAATGTTTTTATGTAGTGGCGTTAAAAAAAAAAAGCAGCAGCAACCTGTGAATATATACAATGTTGAGTAAAAAGGACACACCCTTACTGTTTAGTAAATCTTAGTCAAAGTTGAGTAAACCTTAGTCATTGTTGGGTAAACCTTAGTCATTGTTGGGTAAACCTTAGTCATTGTTGGGTAAACCTAGTCATTGTTGGGTAAACCTTAGTCGGCTTGCTTTGGTTTTACTCACTTACTCAACATATAGGGTTGTGACCGTTTTTACTCAACAATGTTTTGGAGGAACCAACTTTTGTTCATCCGGTTTAAATACTTTTCCTCCCTACTATTGTCATAAAAGTGGATCCTTCTCTTTTTCCGCATTTTTACCATAATATTTCCTCTACATTGAAATCGCGCGGTATTTCATCTTCTTCCTAAAATCAGAGTTAGGTCATCAACTGATGCCATTCCAATTAAACAAGTGTACTGGATAATACGATAATTGATATCTTGAGTGCCGTAAATCATCTATTGCCTTTGCGGCTAAAGCATCATACACCGTAGGCATAAGAACAACTCTCACAAATGTCAGTTAATTTCTAACAGACGATAAATCAGAACAGGAAAGGTCGAAATGATTTAGACGATTTAGCATTCTTAGAATACATGTTAAAGAAGAAGATAGTATTGAAGTCAAAAGCATTTCAGAGGTTTTGTCTGCCAAGAAATTTGCAGATCTATCATGCCTTGATAATGGCCCCATTAATACCCGTGCCATCGGCATGCTTCTGATTGCAATCACCATACAACATGGTCGGCTAAAATGTGGTGAAAATGCTAGACATTCAATCTTAGCTACAGGTGCGGTGCGTGGATTGAAAAACATAGCCATGAGGTGTTGGTTTTTTATTTGTCAAAGTACGGGTTTATCAGACGTGATTAGACGGAGAGTTATAGTCGAGCGATGATTAAAACGTAGGCGTTCCTCTCCATTTCTTCCATTCACCACTCCTTCCTACTTCTTGCCCCTCTCTATTCCTCTCTTTTTTACTCTTTTTCTTCTCACCAATTCTGTTTATCAGGTCTGCGCCCATAGCTAAGCTGGGGTGTGTTAAAAAGATGGCACATCTGTAAAACGGATCATTAAAAGCACATCACTAACACGCATCTCCACACACGAGCGCACTACCATACACAAAAAAAAAAAAAAAAAAACACAAAAAACATGCACACACATGGTCTAAAGGCGAGAACATGTTGTGTGTTTCTTTCCCAAGTTAAGTGGAAAGTATAAATTTAATCGTATTTCTACTTTATTCGCTAAAAGTTAAAAAAAAGTAATAACGTTTTATGGGTTATATTAAGAGAGCAATGAGCCATTTTGGAACAAGGGCCCGCACACAGCTGCTGTATCCTCGATGTCCAAGGATACAGTACAGGATACAACAGACTTCTGTATTAAAATACGTCAGATCATGAATCATCTTATCTAATTCTGGATGTTATAAATCACGTCAATATCTTAGAGCTCTGTTGACAGAAAACTAACAGAGCGTTCATTTGTGTCCTGATCATCAATCTACCGTCCTTTCTCTTCATCTCTTCTTCCTCTTCCCCTACACTCACTCTCTTTCAACTCTCCTTTAACACATCTCGTTTGTGCATTCTGCAGTGAAATTTTGAGTAAAAAGGATACAGCAGTTTGAGTTGATCAAAGATTCACGAGCGTTTTTTTATCAAAGGTTAAGGATTAAACATACAAAACAACAACGACAGTCATATCTTGCCACAGCCTTGATCATTTTTCTCCCTGGGAATTTCTAAGGACGTTCAAAAGTAGATTGGATCAAACTTTGTCGCGCCATCTTACACCCCAAAAGCTTCCTATACAACAAACTGAAAGAAAATCACTGTCTCAAGTGAAAAGAAAAGGACAACTTGAAGAGAACACACATAAAAAATTGTGAATACCCAATCTACCCCCCCCTTTTAACGTATGGTGAGTTCTTAAATATAACTTCGTATCTCAGATACCTCTCTTGTGACTCTTAAAGCCATGGTTTTAAACCGGTGAAATCTGGACCCATTTTTTTTGTGTTTCTGACGACCGTAAAGTACAAGGTCTCCAGCAGACCTGAATCAATGTCTCATCTTATTCCCGGTTTATTAATATATTGTACATCAATTTTGTGTAGCGGGATTGTTACTTCGTCATACATTATAGATACGTTTGTGTACAAGAGTAATTAAACCGGGCCTTAACTAGATACGATGTAAAGTTTATTTGACATGTTGAATACCGAGAACATAACGACTGTAAGAGCGATTATACAGGCCCATGAAAAAATGGAACGTACAGCTTACTTCACGGACGAAGGCACTTTAGTTGTTCTAGGTTATATAGTTTCCTCCTCTTTCTTAACATTTTTGCCATAAAATATGCTTCTTTACCTGTTAAAAAAAAAAATCCGACAGGACTGATGAAAATGAATACCTTTAGTTTATATATGCTGTGAAAATCCCAATGTCCAACTTGGCCTCCCACAGAAGATCATTTCTCTCTCCCCTTCGCTTCAGGCTTATGGAACGCCCTCCTGCCAATGTAGCATCAAACCAGGACTTGCAGATCTTCAAAATGGAGGTTAATCGCTATATTGGCGCCATTCCGTCAAGCGTTACTAGGTAGATAACTGCTGTTATGCCTAGATTAGCCTTGACGTAAAAAAGCATGTAAGGTTCGTTTTGCTAAATATATTAATTAACATCCACCAAACAATGACCAAAGCTTTGTTCATCTGGGAAAAACTATTACTACTGACAACATGATGTTGAAGAGGTACCTTTTCAAAACCCACTACCTAAATTATTGCAGTCAATTTAAGAGCTTCGCTGTGAATTCTTTGGTAGCCTTAAGTTAATCGTACTTTAGTTCTTGGTCGATTTGTGTTTTGATAACACTTAAAACCACATTACTTCTGGCAATCCAAACCATTGTAGGCAAGACAAGTGCGATAATAACGACCGATTTATTTTCTAAAACCCCAGGCCTGATTTACCTAAAATGAATCCAGTCACGGGCTCTTGCCTATTTTTCTACTTTGCTGCTTCACAAGCAAACTGAAGTGTACAATAAATCAAGCTGTCGCTCAACGAGCCATACTAATGGTTGGGTTAATAAACCCATACATCTTATTCTTGGGGAATTTCTTTTGGTCAGCGTGGTCAATGCGTCACTTTAAGTGGACAGTAAAGTTAATTGAACAGCGGAAACCATCACGGTTAAAGCATGGCACTATAATCGCGTATTCCAATCAAGTAAATAAGCTCCACAAATAAGAGTAAAGAATGCGAAAGAATAAAGGGTAGAACGTTCTTAAGACAGATGACTGGTTTAATTTTTTTGTCCTCTGATTTTTTAAATATCCGTACTCTCTTAATGTAAAAGAATGAACAATGACCTTAGCTGTTTATGAATATTGTGTTGTTCTCCAAAGGATCCACGTATTGACTGATCATAGTGGTATGTATATGGTAGTCAATACGAAATCCTGATAAATGAATGGAAAATTACAAGAATTCACGTAAATTTACAACAAATGCCAAGGACTCTTACCCGTATTTAAACGTCATAGACAAAATAATTGCCCCACCGTAGCTTGTAAAACTACTATTATGTCTGGAAATTCCGATCATTCCTATAAACAATTGTAAACAAATCTTTATTTATTATCTCTGGCAGACGTTCCTGCGTGAGGGCCCAAAATATTGATGACAAAGACGTAATAGCCCGCCAAATGATAAAAATCATGCCCGTATACAAAGTGATTTCTATTATTAGAGCAAAATATCATAGGGTCCTTATTTAGGGAGTTCGTTCATGCCCGACTACATCTAAGGTTTGACACCTTTAGTAGTTAGTATGGACCCTCTACATCAATGCAAGGTAGTCGGTGGTGTCAAATTGTGGTGTCACTTTTTCAATAGGGGCCAATTTAAGTTTGCACAGGGGTCAAACTTTTAAATTACTCCAATCATGTTGAAATGTATGTCATATTATCCATCTAGTCACAAGGACTCCAAAAATGTATAGTTTGTACCATCTATGACCATTGATTTTAGAGTTACTGGGTAAAAATGGCTAAAAGTGCAAAAAAGGTCAAACTCAATTTGTACAGGGGTCAACATCGCAAGTTACTCTGATTATATTTTAAATGCTTGCAAATTATTGCCTGAGGTATGAGGACTCCCAAAAAGTATAGTTTTGATTATGTTAAATATTTACTTACCGAGATAAAGGTCAAAAAAGGTCAATGCCAATTGGATTATGTTGCCCCATGACTATTTGTCACATAGCATGATGACTATGCATTGCAGATGCTACAAACTATTCCTTATTTTGACACATTAAGCTAGATGAACAATATGTTTAATTTTTTAACAAAAATTGGAGCAACTTCTGATTTTGACCCCTGTACAAATGGAAATTGACCTTTTTGCACTTTTAGCCATTTTTTACCCAATAACTCTAGAACCAATGGTCATAGATGGTATAAACTATACATTTTTGTAATCCTTATGACTAGACGGACAATATGGCATACATTTCAACACGATTGAGTAATTTAAAAGTTTGACCCCTGTGTAAACTTAAATTGGCCCCTATTGAAAGAGTGACACCACAATTTGACACCACTAACTATCTTGCATTGATGTAGAGGGTCCATACTAACTACTAAAGGTGTTAAAGCTGAGATGTAGTGGGACATGAACGATGATGTTTGACCCAAGTCCTTGCTACCGCTCTATATGAAATAAACGTAGAATTCTATTTCTGTGTTATTTGAAAAATAGCCCAAAGCTCATTCACGAATGTGATCCGTATCTAGAACCGTTATCTGATTTCCGTTGAGCCAACATTAGTAACTCCTTCCATGAAGTAGGCTCTACTAGCCATGTATAAATTAAAATAAATGCATAAATGAAATAAGTGAAAAAATAATGCATACATAAACATACACACATACACTTGTACACCACGTAGAACTTTCTATACACCACCTTTTATTATGCACAAACACATCTACATATGCACATACACACGCTATAAAAATATGAATACACACGCCTATAAGAAATTATAAATAAATGAATAAAATGTACATGACTAAGCTCAAAATGAAATAAAACGTCGAAAAACAAATATGGTGTAAATTACGAAATGTTTGGAATTTTCTTAGAATGTGCTTATGGTTACCGGCTTTTACAAACTGGGAAACAACCTAAAGTAGAAAACAAACCCCGGAAACAATTAGTCTTTGAGAAAGATTCTTTTTTTATTCGCCAGACAAGCGCCGTATTTCTCAAATTTGAGATTTGGGAATGTTGGTATTGCACCCATGTCCTAATACAGCATGCAAATGAATAAGGCGAAAACGCGTAATTAAACGGTTTAATTCTCTTGTAATGAGTGATTTTATCGTGAAAGTTCATGGCAGCTCCCTCTTTTTAGATGCTAGAGTGATCTATCGATCAGCGTAATATCAATGTTGTTTAAAATATTCATATACTGAACCTAATTGAAATAAAAACTTCACTATGCTTTGATTTAGCCATGATTTCACATTGGACAAGAAAACATGAGTTGTTCGGACTCATAAAGTCAGGTATTATTGTTTTAAACAAAGACCCTTGGTTTTTTTCTCAAGCCGTTGCCAAAAATTTCACCCTTTTATGTGTAATAGATATGGCGGATTTGTATCAAGTAATATAGCATAATCTTTAAAGGAAATTCTTTGTCTCAGAAGAAATGTGAAAAATAGCAACGCGAATTTATTTTGAAAAAAATGCTAATGCGAAATGCGGGTTTTTTTAATTACATTTTGGACCCACCTTTTTATTTTTATTGGCCGATTTTTCCTTTTTTTCTGAATCAAAAAAAAATCGAGTGAAAACCTAAGAAAAAAATAATGCGCACAAAAATTTCAAAAGCAAAACAAACTTTTTTGGCCTTAACGTCAGGCAGATGAACATTGTTTATGGTATATAACATGCAAACAATTGAGATTATGCCATTCAAATAAACTACTAATAGAGAGACTGCAAACTGTTTTCGCGTATTTTTATCGCGCCGTAATTAACGATATTCTGATATTAACCGTTTCCCTAAATTTGCCGTAAAACAAAATCGTGCAATCTCTGTTTTAAATAATACCCACTATAGTCTACTCCTCCCATACTGAAAATGCATTTTGTCGAATCGAAGTGCAGGAGAATCTATACTCGCTTTTTAAAGTGTTAATAAAATGGAGCTCAAGCTAAATATTTTTCCTTATTTGCGTCATTTTAATTATTACATAGATCAGGCTTCATATGCGCCTTTGTCAATTTAATACACTTGCTTTGATATAATGCGGATAAGAACGGTCTAAAGTTGCTGTGGGTTAAACGTAGAATAGTTTTCTCCGGCGCGGGCAATATCTTTATTTTGTGTCTAGTTTATTTGAATAAACCAGTTCGTAATTCCCCCCTAAATCCACAAGCACTAGCTGGTAAGCAATGTAAGTGGTGTCTTAATTATTGGAGGGTAGTTTTCTGTGTTTTTTTTTTGCGAGTATTAATCACAAACCAAAAGGTTGCTTTAAGATTATCCGTATCCAATTTATATTAAATCGTGCTTTTTGAAATGCCTCGAGTCGGTCTCAGTTTATTTCCATAATGAACAAATAGGATAAAATACTCAATTAATTAAATTGAGATATAGAAATGCGAAAAAAGTCGAAGTTCTCCGACAGA
Organism: Ophioderma brevispina; assembly: GCA_023653785.1. Taxonomy (NCBI): domain Eukaryota; kingdom Metazoa; phylum Echinodermata; class Ophiuroidea; order Amphilepidida; family Ophiodermatidae; genus Ophioderma; species Ophioderma brevispina. The sequence continues at coordinate 118,036 of JAMKCH010049418.1, read as the reverse complement.
CAAATTTGTATTTTGTAATATGACAAATTTCATCTCGAGACTATTGCAAATCGCTGTCCATCGAGGGATCAAGAGGAAAGGACATCGCCCTTTGAGGACGTGCAGGACGGATACAGATAAAATGCACTTGGGGTCGGTTTTGTAGCAATAGCAATATGTTTGCAAAGCAATTGCATCGGTGTAATTTAATTGCTTTGATGGCACTTAAGGAGTTAGAGCGGAAAGGTTTCACAAAGGACAGCCACACTTGGTAAAACCCATCCGACCAAGCTGATACGCAAGGGTGGCTGTTGCAAAATTAGTGCCTGTCTACTAAATTGACTTGAATCGATAAAGTACATAACAATACTTTGGAACCAAATTGTTAAAAGTACAACGTTCACATTCGCCTATTCGAAATTAGTATGGCGAATGCGTCTTAAGCGTCCAAACATACCTAGGTTTTGAGGTAAGAGGAGGACTCTAAACGGTAATTTTTGCACCTGCGAAGTATTTATTCCTTTATTTGTGGTTAGGGTTACAACGTGCTTAAATTATAGAATCCCAAGGCCTTTGAAGACCCTGTCAAAAATTCATTACGTACCAACATTTTTTCCGCAGTTCAGGTGCCCCCGCCCCTGAGTTACCTGAGTATATTGATTTGAATATCAGATAATTCCGTATATTTCTCATTGTCGCCTGAAATTTTTGAGCTCTCAACTCCATTTCATTCTCAAGATATAAACCAAAAAAAAACCGCCGTTTTATGGTATGGTTAACCATCAATATTAGCAGATTATTGAATAGGGGCTTTACAATATGCCTTATTGCCTTTCTACCATCGACACCGCAAGTTTGTTTCCCACGGTATTAATGGGAACGTAATGTGCAAGTGTCAGCTTCTCATATCAAGTAGAAGGACATGATAGACTTAAATCGACAAGGCACCTTTAAAGGTCTGTTTTTTATGTTGTTGAGAATAGGCTCATTATGATGTCACATGACTTCTTCAAGTGGTAATTTTCCAATAATATGCCTTTATGGGATTGTATATAACACATCCTCTTACACTCACTGTATGCCAAAGGGTCACCAGAACAAAGCCATAAATGGTTTGATCTCAGAGATGGACAGCTGAATTCTGCCAGACGTTGACTGTCACACACTGAAGCGTGTCTAGTTATAGAACCCCCTATCGAATTAGCAAGTCACTTTGGTGTCAAAAGGGACAATTTAGATGTCCATTGACTTCTAATTTTAAAAGAAAGTATAACTCACCTAACCAATCAATCTTTAAAAGGAGTAAATGCACCTCGGGAATGCAATCTTTGGTTCAGTTACTAATGGAACTCAAACGAGTAAACGGAAAGGACACGCAGTTCCTGGCAAGTTAAAAGAGGGAATTAAAAGGGAAAACGTTATTTTCGTATTTGGCGATTTGAATCTAGTGGCAAGCTTTGCCTGATCTGAGTTTACGGCTAGATGTCGATGAACGAATGTTAATGATCAATATCAAACGAATGAGAACAATGGGTTAAGTCTAAAAAATCGCACGAAGATTAACCTCGTCTTTTGTTGTGCATTTGATTCTGTCGCGTGTTTGTGTGTGTGGGGGGGGGGGGTGCAGGATTTCTTTCTAATTGTAATGCGTTCAAGTTAGCTACTGGCCAACGATTTTTTAAATCATTTTATCCATCGCTGCCTCAAACGCGGTTTATAATAGTGTGCAAAAAGCAATGCGACCAACCAATCTTGTCTTGTATTGCTCGAATCTTGCTGAACTAACTTAATTATCATATCAAACTAATGCGACAGTGGCCAGGTAACATGAAGAAATAGCTTGAAATATTCCTGTTTTTGGAGTGTTGTTGTGTTGGGGCTTCTGATTTCTTCTATTTCTAGTAGCCAGTGAGCTGTCCCCCTTTACCGTGCATCCCCCCCCAGGACCCTCCGACTTGACCATGGTTGTCTTCTCTATGGTCTAGGAAACCAGAAAAATGATGTACCCGTTTAAAAAATGGATGCATAGCCCCGATGACGATCATTTTGATGACGTCCTCAAATTTTGGAGAAAAATATGTAAATTTTCAATTTGTTATTTCTTGCTATTCGGATAGCCCATATAATATTTTGGTTTATTTATCTGCACCTCATTCGCAAATACTACCTTCGCTTTTTCATTTTTATACAGTTTAAATATATTTTTCCCCATTGACTTATGTACAAACAAAAACTTTAATAACGCGATTGCTCAATTTCTGAATTGTTTACTTGTGTTTTTGGGCAATGAAAAAAGTACTATTTTTCTCATGACACCATACTATTCAACCATTTACCCCCTCTTTTTTACTTTTTTATATCCATAGGATGTACTGACAAGATATGAATGTTTTATTTGCCAAAATATATTTTTAGTAGATCAATGAACGAAAATGATGACGTCATCAAGATTGAGCTTGGGGGGTAAAAAATTCGAAATATTATTTTTTTCACCTTATTATGTAGCTGACATTGCCATCTTTAATTTCGAATCATATTTGAACCTTTAAGCCCACTTCTAGATGATTAATAAGCCAACCTTGATCCATTTTTACTTTGACCCTATGTAAACCCCATTAAAATGCCATTTTCTTAAAAGGTGATTTCAATTGACTACGATTTTAGAAAGGCAGGACCAGGTTGGGTTACCATCCCCCGCGAGAATTCGTTATAATGCCCCGATGCTTATGATTTTGATACCAAGGATAGCTAGGATCCACTTCTTTTCATTGATACCAAAATAAGGTATAAAATAAGTACCAACATACCTAGTGTGGCGTCACATGACGTCATAAAGTCCGTGACCCGGCCAAAATGGCATTTTCCACAGAATTTCGAAAATCATTTTTGCGCCAAAAGAGTTAGAATGTCGGATTTCCCTGCGGTTTTCAGCACAAATGATTACAATTGACTTTTCTCTTACAGAAAACAGATACTTTTTAGAGCCATAATGTGTCATAATATTATAAAAAAATGTACCAAAATATCTTTTGGGTGGCAACCACCCCCTCTTCCCTTCGACTTTGACGGCATACCTAACCCGTGAAGGTGCTACTTTGCATTTGTTTTTCGCTAAATCATAACCAGAAAGGACGAGGAATATGACCTAGAAGCTTTTAACGAAAGCTTCTAGCATTTCAGCGCATTAGGTTCACTACGGGTGGTAATCCCCCCTCCCCCGTAAGACGAGGTTAACTTTATCTAACCACATATCCATTGAGGTTGTTCCATTCCTATAAACATTCTCACAAGTACCCAATGGTGGTCAAATTGAAATCATTGCTAGTATGGGGTTTATCTATTCATGATCAAAATGTAACCATCAGATACGTCACAACGACATCACAAACCCAAGACCCCCAAATTTCCCCGATATTCATGCAGATAGACCAGTTTTCAATTTGAGCAAATGTACCAAACAAGAGATTTTTTTACAGCGTGTTTGGCTTTATATGAAAGGAAATGGCTAATCTGAATACAATGGTTAGGTTTCATCGCTTAATATCGTTTGAAGATTTTTTTCGTAAGAAAAAAGTTTGGAAGTAAATGTGTGATGATTACCCACGTCTGGTATGTAGCCACTAGAAAGGTAGAACGGTTGTATATCTGGGCCAAAAGAGCTCTCGTAGAAATAATTAGCAAGCCGAAATAAATAGAAGAATTCACGAGCCTTTGGCTAAAATAAACTTTGGCAATCATTTTTCGAGATGAGATCTCACACTACATTCTTTTAGACACAGATCCATCAGTAATATTGTTTCATTGATATCCCCCTATGGGCAGAGACTTGGAAAACATCAAGAAATTAGCGAATAATGCTAATAATAATTCCGCGCCATATCCACTTAAGTGCTCAGGGCGTCGCTAAACTGCTTCAACCTGAGTTGAATCTCCGCTTCAACACAACAGTAGGTCAACAAAACAACAGGAAGATTTAAGGAAAGAAGTCCGAGTTTAGAATCCCCGGTTAGAAGCGGAGGAACCTGAGTTCACGGAGAAAACCGCGAGGACATTATGGATCAGCAACCAATTTTGTTTTCTGAAAGAACTTGGGAGTTATTGGTGACAACAGATATAACCATTTCAACCAAACAATAACAATGTTCAGAATAACGATATATCTTGGTTGCCCGTTTTAAAATTTTGATTATATGTGATTTTGACCATCGCTCCAAGCGATGCTATTCCTTATTTTGAGAGCGATCACAATATGACAGGATCCGATTCATTCCGTCGGAAGTTTATTAAATGGCAAATGGCGACACAATCCTCGCTTTCTAGTGGGTAAGATAGCTATGGTCTTAATAATATTTGTCCGGGTTTCCAATCTACTAACCTTCTTTTAAATATTTTAAAGTCCACAAGATTGGGGTGCCTCAGTGCTCTTTTTGGTTTGTAATGGAAATGTCAGCGTGCCGGGCCGTGCCTCTTGTTTAAATGGCTTTCCAAACTTGGACGAATATTTTTAAAACATTTTGCTTGATTTGATGTCCAGTATTCAAAGATTATATAAATTATAACATGCCAAGATTGTTGTCAATTCTGAAAATGCCTTGTATGGCTCCACTATTTGGAGGTGAGAAAAGCAAATGCTGAAAACTAGCCGCCCAATTTGTTTCTGATATAAAGAACCTGCGAGTCCCCTTGAATTTCCCAGCATAGAATGCACGGAATAAAACGCGACGCGCGTAGATAAACTAGATATCAATGACGTATAAACATTTACAATGGGATGGGTCCTCCGACTCCCTTAAAAGACTAATTTATTCGGTACTGAGTCAACAAAACGGGAATTATCAAATGTAACATAGCATGCATCAAATTGCGACCCACCTTGGATGAAATCTAGATAGAAGTTTACGTTGATAGAAAAACAGAAACGAAACTACAAATAAAAATTACCTCATCATTATCCTTGCTGGTAATCAGTGCAGCTACGTCTGGATCTTCATCCTATTAATTCACTCTCATTGTTGATCCTGATTTTCAGAATATCAAAAGCTGGCCGGGGCAAGTTTCACCATCCTCGGTCCACCTATGTTTCAATTTGTCAATCAAATCAAAACCAAGCCGTGGCACTTTAGTATCTTCCTGAAAGTCACCAATTTAAGCATTTATTTTTTTTTGTACAGATTTCACTCTTCCGATCTTTTTCAATTTGTCACGTCCATGCAACATTTCTTCCCATCATACTCATACTAGAGGCAGATGTCATTCATACAACCAAAGACGTAATCTGCCATCGCCATAAACCTCCTCCTTCCTCAAACAACTAATCGACCCCTCATAAAATCTCCTATTTCTTGGCCACTACTAAATTGTGAAACCTGGGTACTTTGAAGCGTCATTTTGTTTTACTTTGCCAATCCTCTGAAGCACGATCAACTCTTTTTGAATGGGACCCAGACGCCCAGAAGGCAGTGCGGTGCTCTGGTGGGAATTCATTGGTAAGGTGAAAATGGCAACCAAGCCTTTTCCTATTCCTCGGCCCTTGTAAGGGTGTCTTACCAGCACATCAAGAAGTGAACGCTCAAGTGAAGAATATATGAAAAAAATGCTGACAACTGACTCTAATCTTTCTGAAACTGCTGATCATCACGACTGTGTCTCGATTGATGGTCAATGGTTGAACCTCTGACCCGAGATGACTTTGTCCTGGCTCATCTTGAATATATTGTGGAAATTAGGGCCAACAATGACATTGAGATCTGATATTGAATCGATGAAGATCAGCCCAAGTGGCACTGCCACCAATGCCGATAACGGCATTGAGAATGAATAATTACAGTTCATTCATTTATTTCACCATTGATCAATCAACAAAGTGTAAAAAATTTATTAGCGGGTGGGGTGACTCAAGCAGCAAATCTCGAGTAATTGGCCACCCTTATTATTCTTAAGGTACAAGACAAAGAACATACGTTGCAAACGAGACGTAAACGAAAACATGTTGCAGAGTACAGGACAAAACACAAGCAGAGGAGACAGATACAATACAGAGTGCAATAGTTGGCAATGACAGTGATTAACTAAGTAAGTCATTTTAAAGGCACATAAAAAGAATTAATATAAATGATCCAAGAGCCTAAACCATTTAAATTGCAAGATACAATGATTCATGCCAATAGTTTAAGTATAACCACGTTGTAATAACCTGAGAGTAGATACTAGTTTTCAACAGATGTAAATACTACTACTGGTAAGAAGTTCAAATACATAAATATGTAAATAGGTAGAAGTAAATAATATATCAACAGCTGTTTGAGTCTAATTTATTATGACTAAACCATAAATAATAATAATAAAAAAAACCGGCTGACCAGCCCTGACAACTCACATCCTGAACAAATTTGAAGAGTTTTCATCGCGGGTATATATATTGCACAAGAATCTAGTTACACCCAGAACCCCAGGGAATGGGGCACACAGAGGGTGCTAAACATAGAAACCAAGACCCCGTATGCCACACGGCAAGACGCCCGCCGTGATTTTTACTGATATGGGCATGAACTCCACACATATCTGCTACTTATATCTTTGTCAAAATTGTCGCCACTGTTTAAATTTGGTTCTAAAAAAAGTGAACCTGCAAGGGATCGAGACAGCTAGGATATACATGATCATAATTCATACGCCATACCCAGTAAGTTAATATTTAAAAGGGCCATGTACAAATAAACATAAGCATGATAAGCATACATATGTGAAAGAAAACTTAAATTAAGTTGGTACTGGGAATAATATTTTTTAACTTATTTTTGAAGGAGACAAAGAGTTAGAATTTTTATGTTTCATGTTTATGTGTTAACCAAACAATAGGACCTTGATGTCTGATGTGTTACTAGCCAGATCATTTTCAAAGTTTGTATGGTTATATGTACCACGATCTAACAGCATAGTCTGGATTGCATTGACTTGAATAAAATACTGAACAAAATTCTCGGGAAGCAGCTTATTATAAAATATGAAAAAAGTTGCTATTGGATCTATGTTGTCATGAATTGTCAGAGTTTTTAGTGAGGCAAATAAAGGGGTGTGTGTACAATAAAGGCGGAGTTTGTACATAACGAATAATTTTCTTTTGTTTAAATGGCTGTTTATGTAGGGTTACCAGTTGTTACGGTCTGCCCCAATTACTATTACAATATTGGAATGTGCGGTAAAACACTGTTATAAATGGTAATAAGTAATTATTACTTGGGGTAAAGACGTGTCCTAAGCCAAATAAATTCCAGAAATTTTGGAACAATATTTGCTAGCATAAATAGTGTGAGCTCCAAGTAAGTGGCTTCATCGAGTGCTTCATCCGAGAAACGTAGTAGAGGAAACTTTGTCAATTTGTTTGTTTTTCTATGTTTTTATCGCTATAATCTTATAAGAACGGTTGCCTAAACCTATTTTTGAACCATAAATTTGGTTTGGTCATTGAGTGATAATTTATTTGCCTTAAGCCATTGGAAATATTACAAAGTCACGGTTTATTATTTATGAGATTGGGAAATTTTTTGCGAAAATCAGGGATTTGTATCGTCTGCGTATATAATAAACGTAAAAATATTAGAGGAAAACGCGATATCATTTAGATTACTATGAAAATTATGGGACGCAAGATTGATCCTTGTGGAACTCCCGCATGGAATTCTTAAAGATGATTTGGCATTCTTAAATGAAACAAATGTGATCTACATGTAGGTATTCCTGAACCAATCGAGGGCAATACCACGGACCATAATGAGCAAGCTTAGAGAGGAGAATGTTATGATTTATTGTGTCAACTGCTTCCGAGAGGTCCAGGAAAATACCAACGCTATGACTATTATTATCAAGATCAGACACTATTTTGTTGTAAGCTTCCTAATGGCCTTATATGAGGAACGATTAGAACGAAAACCAAACTGTGAATTATGAATCAAGTCAAAACAGGAGATAAATTTCTAATAACCTATTATGCATGATTCGCTCAAGATTTTTTGAAAAAACAGGGAGTACAGATAATAGGCCTATAATTTGAGACGACATGTTGATCGCCACTTTTATAAATGGGAATTATTTTTGGCGATTTTTAGTTTGTTGGTACTCTACCTGTAGTTAAAAGAAAGGTGGATAATAGGGGCAAGGAACGAAATATAGAGGGAGAGAGTGTGAAAGCGGAAAAAGTGTAAAGGGATGTACCAGGGGAGACTGTCAACGCAATATAGAGAAAAGGACGGCAGCGAGACAGAAGGGGTGGATACGAAAGTAGCTAGTAGGGAAAAGGGGACAGTGTGAGCAATGGTACCGTGAGTTTGAGCTGATCAGTACGAGAGATTTGTGGTGGGAGGAGTGGGAGGGGGGAACAAAAGAGCACGTGGGTGGTAATGACAAAATTTTGAAAGAGACAGAGGTAGCTGCGGCCTAAGCTAATGCATTAGAGGCAGAGGAGAACGAAGGGAGAGTGAAGAAAGAGAGGAATAGAAGAATTAGAGGAATAAACTTGGGAAGGGGAATGAAAGAGAAAGGGGGAAGGGCGAAGTGTCGAGGTAACGCGTGAAAAGACGAATAATGAAAGGGGAAGGGAGAGGAGATGATCGAAGGGGATGAGTGGGGAGGGGTAAGAATGGGAATTAGAGTAGACGAGTGGCATGAATAGAGAGGATAGAATGGTCAAGCATACGGGGGGATGTAGAAACCGATATAAACGGTGGTACAGCAAAGAGAAAGGTAGAATCCTGAGGAACGCCTTGGCGGGGAAAGGGAGCGGAAATAAGAGCCTTCTTTGTCTTTTTCCCTTAATCTGTTGACGGATTTGATAATATGGGGTTTAATTTCATCAAAGCCACTGCTAGTGTCGGATTTCAATGTGTTTAACAAATTTTGAAGACCGCTTTCAGTTCCGTAGGAGAAGGAAAAGCGAATTGAGGGGAGAGTTAATTTTATTAAGGAAATGATGAAACTGCATGTTACAATCTTAATTTTTGCCAGCAAGATTGGGGGGGCCGATATTAGAAAATTCCTGTTCATCTGTTTGCGATGAGAATTGGGTTGGTTATCGTTGTATGATCATTATCATATGAATACGTGGTAAAAACCTGGGTTTTGTTCTTACGACGAGAATGTGCATTTAAAATGTTCCAGTGTGAGTTTAGTTGTTATTTTTAACAGGTTCTAGTTTGTTGGTGTAGTATCTTTTATTCGAGGCTCTTAATAAAGTCGTTATCTAGTACGATAAGTATGAATTTGATCTTATTATCTAAAGTGGGATGGGCACATATTTGCGTGAGCTTCTCCTTACGATGTATAGATTTAAGTATTGTTGGCGTAATCCATGGTTTACGAGGAATGCGATGATTACGACGGGATTAGTACTACGCGTTTTTAAGATGGAAGTAAGTTGGGGGGGTAAATGTGGAGAAATTTTAAAGAAACGCGTTAATAAGCTTCGTCCGCAGAATTGAAATCATTAACAAACGTCCAATCGACAAGATTTAAATGATTATAAAAATTTGGATTGACTTTTCATTAAATGAACGGGTGGTACCAGTTGCTGGATGGTTGTACTTAATCGAATTGTATTTGGTAAATTGAAAAATGGGAAAATGGCAGAATAGGTATATATCCCCTAACGTAGCGGACCCCTACCATGTGGAATTGGGCCCTAGATCACTGAAAACTAACTCTAGCTCCTTTTTTTTTGTTCGGTGATAGTTAGATTCTTCTCCTGTGACTTTAGGGATATGATGGAATTTGCATGTTTTCTTTCCTCTTTTTCCTTAAATGGTTAAACAAAAACAGGCTATATCTCACACAGTTTGGGTAAAATGTGTGTAAATGTGATACACAATTATCTATGTAAAATTTGAACCATTTTTATTGTAATCCTTGGTGGGAGAGATCGTCCTTTATGAAAAAACATTGGGAAAGCTTAACTGGAGTTAACGACAGAATACACCGGATCTTGTATACAGCTGGTCTTTGGGAGTGTGCATAGGACGCTCTAATCCAAGAAACATTGACAAATTGAGCGTTTGTGGTTTTTTTTTTTCTGGTCTTTCCCTCCCCAAGTAGAAGTCATAATCCTGATGATGCATGGCACAAGCCTGGATCACCTCTTGGAACCCTTCACCATTTCCAACATGCTAGACTATCAGATGCTTACATGTTAAGAGGAGCAACACTATTGGTTCCAATGCATGGACGGCCATTAAGGATCTGTCAAACCATTCTCTCTAATGTAGCGGGCGACATTGCTTATTTAACATTGATGGATCACTCCGACAGAGTGAAATTTTAACTCTTTTGGAGTGGGGGAAATCCCTCTTCAAGAGTAACCACTCAATTCAAAATCTTTCACTCTTTTCACATTAATAGAAATCTAATCCAAGGTTGGGGATTACCCTGTTTGTCATACATTGCTACAAAACAAACAACAAGAACGCCCCAACGCTTCGCCATATGGTAATTTATCTGCTCTTAATTTAATGAATAACGGACCATACAACTTTTTCATGGAGATAGTGTGAAAGGTCATCAATTTTCCTGAGTAAAGGGGGGGGTGAGTGGTTGGTGGTGGCAAACATGGATATTCTTAGGTGTATACATGAAATTACGATCAGACTAACCATTTCCTTTCAGAAAAGCAAAAAAATGGCCAGCAAACAACAACAAACAACGCGTTTGTAATATTTTAGTGCTAAAATTGAAAACTCACGGAAGGCCTATTTAGTGAATAAGGGCAAAATTTGGGATTTCTCGGTTTATGACTTCAAACGGGGGTTGTATGATCGTATTTTTAAAACAATAAAAAGAAGAGATCCAACTATACATTGGTACTAAATTTACTACCCTTGGGATTATTTTGTTGGCATATACTCCCGATGGTTAGACTATACAGAAAATACACCTTAGACGGTGATTAACCTTCGCCTTAAACCGGGGGGGGGGGGGGGTTACCAACAGTAAAACTTTCCTCCGGCGTCGATAATGCCAAGGCTTTCTAAAAAAAGCCTCCAGGCAATTGTTTTCTCATCCTTTCAGGTCATTTTATCGAAAAATTTGAAGTAGCCCCTTGCCCGCGGGGTTAGGTATGCTGCCAATGTCGAAGAGGAGGGGTAGTGGGTTGCTACCCCAATATGAATTTATGCTACATTTTTGAAACTATTCTTCACCGTATGGCTCTAAAACTTGTTTAATGTAAAATTTATCAATTGGCCATCAATTAGGAAAGTGAAAACCGCACATGCAATCCGATATTCCTACCTTTTTAGCGAAAATTGGATTTTTTCTGTGGGAAATTACAATTTTGCCACTTCGCGACATTTGTGACGTAACTGTGACGCTATACTAGGTGTGTTGGTACTTTCGTTAAACTCTTCTAGGTAATTCCCTCTATTTCTGTTATTTAAGCGAAAACAAATGCGAAGGTAGCACCTTCACCGGTGTTAGGGTATGCCGTCGAAGTCGAAGGTTAAAAAAGGGTGGTCGTTGCCACCGCAAAGAGTATTTTTTGTGTACATTTTTTATAAAAATTATGCACTTAATGTAAGCTCTAAAGTCGTGTTTCTTAGAACTATCGGAATTGTCCCCATCGTTAGTGCTGAAACACCACGCATGGAAATCGGACATTCCTACCGGTTTTTTGGCGCAAAAATGATTTTCGAAAATTTTTTCCGTGGAAAAGCTATTTTGTGGCCGCTTGCGGACTTTATGACGTCATTGTGACGCCACACTAGGTATGTTGGTACTTATTTGGTACTTATTGTGTGGTATCAATGGAAAGAAGAGGATCATAGCTAATCACTTGTTAATCAAAATCAATAAGCCTCGGGTGCATTATAACGACTTCTCGAGGGGGTTAACCACCCTGTGTCCTGCCATTTCTAAAAAACTCATATAAATATTGAATCAGCAGCTTTTAAAATGGCATTTTTTAATTGGGGATTTTTACATAGGGCTCAATGTAAAATGGATCGGTTTTGGCTTATTACTCTCTATGATGGGGGTAAAGTTCAAAATATGCTTTGAAATTAAAGATGGCCAATGTCAGCTATCATATTAAGGTAAAAAAAAATATTTCGAATTTTTTTTAACCCCAAAGGTCAATTCCTTGATGACGTCATCATTTTTTCGTTCATATGAAATCTCTAAAAATATTTTGGAAATAACAAACTTCATATTCTTGCTCAGTACATCCTAATGCATATAAAGTAAGTTAAAAAGATGGGTTAATGTTTGCAGATATTGGTCAGAGAAAATCATTTGTTTCATGCCCAAAAAACAAGTAAAATCATAATTAGGAAAATCGCCGTTAAAGTTTTAGTTTTGTACATGTTATGTGAAAATATATGTTACAACTGATATAAAAATGAAAGGAAATCATATTTGCATGAGGTGAAGATACATAACAAATATATTACATCTGTGGCTTCCGAATATGCAAAATAAAGATTGAAAATTTACATAGTTTTCTCCAACATTTATGACGTCATCAAAAATGACGTCATCGGGCTATGCATCCCCGCCAATTTTTTTTTTAAAAGGAACATCAACATTTTTCTGGTTTACTAGCCATATATAATAGCACCATGTGTCAAGTCGGAGGATCCTGGGGGTGGCATGCACGGTAACGGGGAGATCAGCTCAGCGGAGTATAGTACATTGACTCATTTGACTGTATTCATCTCTAACCCCAAGAATGGTTTAAATATGTAGTGCCGTAAAAAGCAAGGCACCACTGTAAAATTACACTAATGAGTTACAATATGCTATCCACCAAGACAACATTTCATTGGGTTGTACTTGTACACTACATTCCGACATGAACTGACCTTGTTGTGATCTGGGATCAAGATCAATACCCAAACAGCCCTGAGGTGTATTTTTCCTAAATACATTGGTGAAGGAAATGTACTGAACTTATGCCCAGGGAATTGGTTTTTTAATCTAGTTCTGTGAGATGCATGTTAGTAAGAAAAATGACGCAACCCTTACTGTTGAGTAATCTTTAGTCAAGTTTGAGTTTAAAAAAAAAAACCTTAGTCCTTGTTTGGTAAACCTGTAGTGTCTTGTTGGGTAACCTTAGTTATGGTTTGGTTAAATACATTCAGCTTTGTGTAAGGTGTTTACTCAACTTGACTAAGATTTACTCAACATCAAGGGTTGTGATCTTTATTACTCTCAACATTTTTTGGAGTGAAACGCATTGTGCTCACATGTTTAATACTTTCCTCCTATCCTCGTCATAAAAGTGGCATCCCTTTTCTTTTCTTGCATTTTACCCATATGTTTCCTTTACATTGAAATCGCGCGATTATTTCATCATCTTCCTGAAATCAGATTTAGAGGTCATCACTGATGCCGTCCCCCTTAAACAAAGTGGTAGTGGAAAATACATAATTGTATATTTTGAGTGCCGTAAATCATCTATTGCCTTTGCGGCTAAAGCATCATACACCGTAGGCATCATACAACTCTCACAAATGTCCATTAATGTTCTAACCGACGATAAATCAGAACAGAAATGGTCGAAATGATTTAGACGATTTAGTATGCTTAGAATGCGTGTTAAAGAGAATATATTATTGAATTCAAAGCATTGAGTGTATTGTCTGCCAAGAAATTTGCAGATAGTCTACATTCCTTGTTAATGGGCCCCATTAATACCCGTGCCATCGGCATGCTTCTGATTGCATTCACCATCAACCTGGTCGGTTAAAAATTGGGTGAAAATGCAAGACTTCAATCTATTAGCTACAGGTGCGGACGCGTTTTATGAAAAACATAAGCCCTGAGGTGTTGGGTTTTCTTATCAAAGTACTGGTATCAACGTGATCAGACGGAAGTTATATCGATCGATGATTAAAACGTATGAGTTGATCTCTTCCATTCTCCACTCCTTCCCTACTTCTTGTCCCTCTGTATTCCTCTCTTCTTCTTTTTTGTCTTCTCACCAAATCTTTTTTATCAGGTCTGCGCCCGTAGCTAAGCTGGGGTGTGGTAAAAAAGATGCCCACAATATGCAAATGGCTCATTGAAAGCACACCATTACTAACCCTCTCCATCACTCGCAGCAAACTCTCATACACAAAAACAACCATTCACACATCGGGATCTACGGCGAGGATATTTATATGCGTGTTCTTTTTCCCAATTTGGCGAAAGTATAAATTTAATATCGTATTTTTCTTTATATTCTCTAAAAGTCTACCAAATACATGACGTCTTAGGACCTAACACTGAGAGAGCATGATCCACGCTGAAGAAAAGTTGCATCATTTCGCCGTTCTATCAACAGATAGCACAAGGCAATCTTGACGCATAACCCCCGCAGCCGCGCGCAAGTGCTGTAAGCCTCTAAAACACTAACACGGGTATCCGTCTGGCTCATTCAGTCGCACGGTAAGGTATTTCTAGCCCGGCTACTATGTCAGTTTGTAGACTTAGGGACCCATCTTTTTTCAACATGCATGTCGGGGACAATTTGAATTTATTATTAAAGCACAATATACAGATGTTGACTCTTAAAAAGGAATTTTATTATGGGAATAACAGCCATTTTTGGAAAAAATAAGATTTTGATACGTCACGTCAATTGATTGATTATTATTTTGCTTCGGGGGACCCATTCGGTAAAAGTGGACCTACGTATCTCCTACATTGGAAAAAAAACAAACAACCGAATTATCGTCAATCGTACTTCGGGTTTGAATCAGTAGGGAAAGGTAAATTTTGTACTGTTTAGACATAATATACGGTGTCCTTTTGGCAAAAAAATAATAGCACTATGGGCAGAGGGTCATATGTACAGACCTTGATTTAACATAGTCGGATTTATATATATCGGCGGTCGCCCCCGAAGAGCACACTGATATCTGTGATCCCTGACACGTGACCTGTACCTGACCGTGACAAACACGCAACTATTCATCTCGTTACATTTTATAACTACAATACGGGCAAAGCATCCAGCATTCTGTATACTCTGTTTGCACCATGCGTACTCGATCAAGATGTGATACTATACACGTGGTTCTGTACAGGGAGGGTAAGGACCGAGCTGCTCGATTTGGGCAATCATGAGGGATTGTCCACGGTAATTTGTGAAAGTGCTACATGCATTTACTAAGGCAGTCTCGGTCCCAGTGGGACATTAAAAATCATCTCTAAACTTTGTTTCAAAAGATCTTAGTAATATCCATGAATAAATTAGAAAAAAAATATGAAGTTCACATCAATCATGCTTCTTTAAATTACCTGTGCATAACTCAAAGCTCCAGAAACTTCCCCTGCAAAAAAGTAATCTCTATCAACATAATACCCTTGAACATGATACGCGCCATGGCTACAAGCTATGCGCTCTGTAGCCAGGCGCACCGATACACTCTAATAATCAAAACAGCCCTATTAATATTATTATACACCCCAAAACCATTCACGGCCTGATTGGGCAAGGGCCTCCACACAGCTGCTGTATCCTAGATGTCCATGGGACACAGTACATGAGGACAACAGACTTTTGTGTTAAATATGTCAGATCTGAAAGGATCAAGCTTATAACTTCTGGATGTTATAAATCATACCCCACGGCAATCTCTTAGAGCTTTGTGACAGAAAACTACCTCCTTTCCTTCATCTCTCTTTTCCGCGTCTCCTGCGTTTCCTTCTCTTTCAACTCTCTTTTTTCCACACACATCTCGTTTGTTAGCATTCTGCAGGTGTATTTTGAGAAGATAGGACACAGCAGTTTGAGTTGAATCAATATTCGCGGGCGGATATTTTTTTTTATCAAGGATGGGGCTTAAAGCAAAACAAAACAACAACGACAATCACATCTTGCCACAGTCTTTATATTTTTCTCTCTCTAGGAATTTCTAAGGACGTTCAATATCTTTGAACTAAAGATTTTTAGCACAAGGGATGCGGCCGTTTAAATCTCTATATATGTTAACTTCCAAAACAAAAATTTGTCCCTCCACTTCCACCCAAAATTCCTAGAAAAGAAAATAATGTCGCAAGTAACAAAGAAAAGAAAAAGACAGCTGGAAAAAGATCACACATAAAAATTGTCAATACCTCAACTACTCAACCCCCTTTAATGCAATGGTGAGCCCCTTAAATGTACTTCTTCTCCAGAATACCTCTCCTGTTACTCTCAAGTC
This sequence comes from Ophioderma brevispina, assembly GCA_023653785.1. Classification (NCBI taxonomy): domain Eukaryota; kingdom Metazoa; phylum Echinodermata; class Ophiuroidea; order Amphilepidida; family Ophiodermatidae; genus Ophioderma; species Ophioderma brevispina. The sequence continues at coordinate 101,885 of JAMKCH010049418.1, read as the reverse complement.
GGATGGTCAAACAGGCAAAATCTGGACACCATTCGTGTTTCCACCACGTAAGTACAACAATGACTTCATGCAGGCGTGAGTGTAGGTATGTTTCATCAGGCTGAATGCAATGAGTGATATGTACATCATAATTTAATGCAGAGGGGAAATTGCTTACTTCGTCATACATTATAGATACGTTTTGGTGTACAAGAGTAATTAAACCAGGTCTTAAACTAGAGACGATGTAAAGTATGTGACAATAGTGAATACAGTAACATAAACGACTGGAAGCGGCGATATATACAGTGCATGATAACTGGTAACATGACAGGCCCTTACTTCACGGATGGGGAGACCGAAGCCTTTCTTGTCAAGGTACAATAGTTTTCACTCCATTACTCCACTTTTTTTAACATTTTGTCTAGAAAATATGCACTCGTAACTGTTAATGACAGGTCTGATAAAAATGATACATTTTAGTTTAATACTATGCTGTGAAAATCTCAAGATCCAACTTGGCCTCCCACAGAGATCATTTCTCCATTCTCTGCAGGCTTAATGGAATGCCCTTGCCTTCCTAGCCAATGTAGTAATCAAATAGGAATTGCAGAGCTTCCAAAATGGAGGTTATCGCTATATTGGCGCCAATTCCTGTCCGTTACAATTAAACATAGGATAACTGCTGTTAATGCTATATATCCTTGACAAAAAAGCAATGTATTGTTTGTTGTGCAAATATATTAATTAACAAATCACCAAACATGACCAGACCTTGTTAATCTGGGAAAAAAACTATTACTACTGACATAATGATGTTTGAAGAGGTCCTTTTCAAAACCCAGTACCTAAGTTATTGCAGTCAATTTAAGAGCTTCGCTGTGAATTCGTATCACTTTTCTTTGGTAGCCATAAATTCTAGTACTTTTTAGTTCTTGGTCGATTTGTGTTTTGATAAGGATACTTAAAACCACATTACTTCTGGCAATTTCCAACCCTTTGTATTTAACGAGACAAGTTGCGATTTTTACACGACGCGATTTATTGTCTAATACCCCAGGGCCTGATTACCTAAAATGAATTAAGTCAGGGTTTTGCCTATTTTCGACGAAGCTGCTTCATCAAAACAATCAAACTGAATTGTACAAAAATCAATGGTCAGCTCAACGAGCCCTCTAATGGTGGGTTAATTAACTGCCATACTCTTCTGGGAATTTCTGTTGTCACGTGGTCAATGCGTCACTTAGTAGAGTAGATATGTTGCAATATTTTTGGGGAATTGTGCACTTGGTTGATAAAGCTGAAATTTGGCACCTATCTAGGGCATTCCTAGAAAAGACGTTTAGCTATATGGGCAAATCGCAAAATTTGTCCTCTGATTAAAGGCGGCCATTTTTTTTTAAGATGGCTGCCATTAACTTGCTATTTATCCTCTAGATCTGAGATTGAGTTGACAAAAACGACCCTCCTTTCTCTTCATCTCCTCTTCCTCGTCTCCTGCTTTTCCTTCTCTTTCAACTCTCTTTTCACACTCTCGTTTGTGCATTATCAGTGTAATTTTTGAGAAGATAGGACACAGCAGTTTGAGTTGATCAAAGATTCGCGGGCGGATATTTTTTTTTATCAAAGGATGGGGGATTAAAGTGCAAACAAACAACAATGGGGGGGGGGGAGGGGGGGACGACAATCCATCTTGCCACAGTCTTTATAATTTTTCTCTCTCTAGGTTTCTAAGGTACTTTCAATATATTTTGGACTAAAGATTTTTAGCACAAGGGATGCGCCGTTTATCTCTATATATGTACTTCCAAACAAACTTTTTTCGCCTCCATCTACACCCAACGTTTCCTAGAAAAGAAAATAATTGGGTCGCAATAAAAAGAAAGAAAAAGACAGCTGGAAAAGATCACACATAAAAATTGTCAATACCTCAACTACTAACCCCTTTAATCAATGGTGAGTCCCCTTACATGTAACTTCATATCTCAGATCCTCTCCTTGACTCTGCAAGTCTATGGTCTAAAACAAGCAAAATCTGGACACATTCGATGTTTCTCACCACGTAAGTACAATGACTTCATGCAGGCGTGAGTGTATGTATAGTTTCAGCTGAATGCAATGGTAATGTACATCAAATTTAGTGTAGAGGGGAAATTGCTTACTTCGTCATACATTATAGATACGTTTGTGTACAAGAGTAACTAACCAGGTCTTAAACTATAGACGATTGTAAAGTATGTGACAATATTGAATACAGATAACATAACGACTGAAGCGGCGATTATGACAGGCATGATAAACTGGAACATACAGGCCTTACTTCCCGACTAAGGCCACTTTTTGTTCAAGGTTACATAGTTTCACTCCATCCTTTTTTAACATTTTGTCATAAAATATGCACTCTTTATGTTTATGACGTATCTATGAAAAAATGATACATGTTAGTTTAATAATATGCTGTGAAAATCCCAGGGAATATCCAACGTGGCCTCCACAAAGATAATTTTCTCCCCTTCTCTGAGGCTTATGGAATGCCCTTCCTGCCAATTTAGTATCAAATAAGGACTTGCAGAGCTTCAAATGGAGGTTACATCGCTCTATTGTCGCCATCCGTCCGCGTTACCAATTAAAACAATAGGATAACTGCTGTTATGCATAGAGTATCCTTGACAAAAACGCAAGTATGTTGTGTTTGCTAAATTTATTAATTACACACCAAACATTGACACACACCTTGTTAATCTGGGAAAAACAGTACTACGACATAATTATGTTGAAGAGTCCTTTTCAAAACCCAGTACCTAATTATTGCAGTCATTTTAAGAGCTTGCGCGTGAATTCTTTACTTTCTTTGGTAGCCATAAATTAATAGTACTTTAGTTCTTGGTCGATTTGTGTTTTGATAAATGATACTTACAAACACATTACTTCTGTCAATCCAAACCATTGTAGGCAGACAAGTGCGATTTTAACGACCGATTATTTCTAATACCCCAGGCCTGATTTACCTAAAATGAATTAAGTCACGGGTTCTTGCCTATTTTTCCCGAAACCCCGAAGCTGCTTCACAAGCACTGTAAGTGTACAAAAACAGCTGTCGCTCAACGCCCTAACTAATGGTTGGGTTAATAAACCCATACATCTTCTTGGGAATTTTACTGTTGGGTCGCGTGTCAATGCGTCACTTAGTAGAGTAGATTATGTGCATATTTTTGGGGAATTGTGCACTTGGTGATAAAGCATGAAATTTGGCACATATCTATGGGGGGGCATGTCATAAGAAAGACGTTTAGCTATCGGGCATCGCAAAATTGTCCCCGATTAAAATGGCGTCCATTTTCGAAATGGCTGCCATTACTTGCTAATTATCCTCTGATTTGAGATTGAGTTGATAAATTCAATTGCTTTTAGGCATTCATGCATGGTATTTTATGCACATTGGATGTTTTAAAGAGTTTAAATCAAATGGCCATTGCAGGTTTATCCCATGGCAGTAAGTACGGCCCATTTTTCCAAAATTGCCACCATTAACAGCTATTTTACATATTTGGCATGAAATTATATATAACGTCTCTTTTCATACAATCAATAAGTGGAGAACAAGTTGTTATTTGAGCATTTTCAAATTGGTTTCATGACAACAGTGGTTGGCCATTTTCAAGATGGGCCGCCTTAATTACTTTTTATATCGGTTTGTAAACATGAATTCCTTTGGTCTATAGCGTCGCAAAGTCTTCACACAGTTAGGGTGTGTCTTAAGCATGGGTTTTAATTAAAAAGACACAATTTAGGTTATTCTGATATAACAGTGGTTTTCACTTACAATACAACATAGCTACCACTGATGTATGCATCGGTTTACCGTATAGAGATATTGTTCATCATCCTTACTTCTTATGTTGAATAAGAGTCTTTGTAATACCCCCAATAAAACTCAACAAAAGCAAACATACCAATTGGTTGCCCAGACTTTATTAAAACGGCATGTTTTTTTTCAAACTGAATGTAATCCATGTTGATCCGACTTGAGGGCAAACATTCTGACTAAAGTCCCCCCCCCCCCCAAGAATATGGGCAAAAATTTACGGCATGAAGTTTATTATCCATGGCTGGGCAAAAAAATAAATAGAATAAATTGAGTGCTTTGTGTCTTGATGTATCATCATGTGGCGCGTCCGCCAATAAAGGCAGCACTCACTGACATATCAAGCGACCACCTATCAAGTCAGTTACTGTTGGGCTCAAAATTATGATTGCATCTCCTGAGTTTTCATGTCCAAGTGAATGAGGATTAACTAGAAAGGAAAAGATTTGGGAATCTTTTGGACAGCCTTCCAGAATTAGAACAAAGTATGGCCAAAAACTTCCAGTTGTGGTTGCAAGAGGGCTGCAGTTGACGGAAAATGCTGAAAGCAGCTTTTCAGTGCATGCCTGTATGTATGCAGACTTGAATACTGTGCCACATCAAAAGCTCGCTGATATAGATGTGCACTTCTTGTGTTTACCGTTAGAGAGATGCTGACATGCAATTCCTCTTGTTAAATGAATAATGAATAAACACACCTTATCAAGACCCTTGATGAACATGCCCCACTCGTCAGTCAAACTCAAGTTTTCCATACTCATGCTCCTTGGTATTAAGATGCCTTTGAATTGAGAAGAAGGAATCACCCTCGTCTGGAGCTCAGAGTTTTCACATACTAGTCTCACAGTATGCAGGGAGCTTACAAGGATCAGTGTTTGAATACAACCCTTCTCTTCTTGCTAAAGCCAAGACGGAGTATCATAACAACCAGATTACATGTAACCAACATGACCTTTTCCATGTAGTAGCAATTTAACTTCTTGATGAAACATACACTACGTACCTGAATTTCCAAAAGACCTTGCTAACAGTTTTGCAGAAATTTTCCACAACAAGATCAAAAGCTGCAGTAATAGTCTACATGAAACTACTACTGCCATCTCCTAAAACCTTGTCTAGTTGATCTGTTACCAGTTAACAACTTTTCCCTGCTCGAATCGATGTTTTCCTCAAGCTCTCAAGCATGAATTTCATCTGTGATCCCGCATCTGAAGAAATCCAGCTCGGCCACCACCATCCTTTGCAATTATCACCTATATCCATTTCCTGGAAGGTGATTGAAAGATAGCAATAAGTTGTAGACTTATCTCGCGATAATGATCTCCATTTCACAAGAATCAGGCAGACCGCCAATTTCACAATGCGGAGAATGCATTGTTACCGGCGCAGAACAACTCTTGATTGGTCTTGCAATCATAGAGGCTTTGTTAGTGTGATTGGACTTCAGTGTCCACGTTTGACACTATGACACATAAAGCTCTTAACCTGCCTATAAGGCTATGGAATAACTGGAAAAGCATTTGCAATGTTGGTACTTTTCCTACCTTGATGACCGACCTCAATCTAGATCGATCACATTTGCTTCATCAGATCCGTTTAGCGGTAGATTGTGGAGTTCCTCAGGGTCTGTTACTGGATGTATTGACTTCATCTTGTTCTCTGCCCCACTACAGGATATCATTATTGTCCTGGTGTTCAATCTGTCGTTACACCGATGACAGCTCTTTCTGTCTTTCCGCCATTGGGATTGTGATGCATCATAAATGATATTGAATCCTGCATTGCAGTCATCAGATCCGGATGTACATCCACAAGCTAATATTTATTAGCAAGACGACAGAGAAATGTTGTACTTTCGTTTCTCATTTACAGATAGACTAGTAACTCTCAGCCATCCATCATTGATCAATTCAGTTTTTTCATCCGCACTGAAGCATGGACCTGGTGCGATCGTTACTCGTCACTAGGAAGAACAATCATGTTAAACTTATCCAGTCGTACTGGATAAGGAAAATTGGGTAATTTGACAGTACCTTGATGAACAATGCACCATTGGGTTGGGTCCATGACTTTGTTAAATCAAGGCTGGATCCTGCATTTCCTTGCCCTATTGACTCACCCGAAATGAGAGTGACTCCAAGGTTCAGCGATTTCAAAATGCAGCTGCTCGTTTTGTCGTTAAATCCGTTGTCAAGAACATAACATATCTACCACCTGCAGTGCTTCCGCTTAAACAGAGCTCATTAATTCTGATATTGTGAACTTTTTTGTTTGGTCTTTCTTATTCTTTTATCTCCTCCACTCCGGCTGTCTAGGATAGTTTTTTCACATGATTGGTAGGGTTGAAGGCATCAGAATCCAGAAGATCAAGACTTTCATACAGAAATGTCGCTGTGTGTACATAAACACGGTCCTCACAACTGATGATTCAGATGTCCCCATATGTTCTTAGTATGGAAGACAACTGGGTTGTCTTTCTCTTCCTATCTAAAGACCCCCAAAAAGTAACGCACATGTCTAAATACCCATATAGTTACAAACCATTGGTCCTTTGCACGAAAACAAACTTATATCAATAGTTTCGTTTTCTTCCGTCAATTTTGATACCCTTACGTGCTCCATGGTCGATTAATATTGCAACACAATACCCATTATGAGAACACTGTCCCTTTTTAAAAGTTGGCAGTAAAAGGTATAGCCATTATTGATTGCGATGCATGAAAGCCGCTCATTCTTTCCGCATGAAGTGTGCCCTTAATGCTGGTTGGTGTATTGTAACCTTGTATCATGTCTTCAATGCAACTTTGAAAATGTGACACATTTCGTAAAATGGACATTGTTTGGGATATTGATCACAATGGACCGAGAAAGGTGTGTCAAATTTGCAGAAAAAACAGACTATTGATATCATTTTAGTCTTCTGTCATAGACCAATGGTTTGTAACTTATGGGATATTGAGACATACTGCGTTACTTTTTTTGGGGTTCGGTATTGGTTCACAGTATATGCTTGAAATGTCTACTTAAATTAAATCATTACTCTTAAGTTTTCTAATAGTTAGTAATTGACGTCTATCATAGTTGTTTTCACAAGAAGTTTATCTATTGAATTTGTATTTGTCATTGATACTTGATAATGATATTTTTCTTTTTAAATATGGACATGTCTAGAGCTCTACATATATGGCCACTATATCAAGATTGTTTGTTATTATAATAATATGAACTACCACAAAAAACTTATGAGATATGTATATTACAGCAATAAGAAAGAACATGAAGGGATAATCAATTGTATTAGTGCCTGATATTCAGTGCTTTGACTAATAATCTTGTTGGCTGTAGACTTTTTACGGCCAAAAATTAGAAGATTGCTATGTTTGTCAATCTTAAAATGGTTCCACAGGGTGACACGACCATGATGACTTTACAAAACACTGGGAGCCATGTTGATTACACCAAAAAGTGTACATGCATCTGAAGTAAGCAGATTTTGGTATTGTAATTCCTTACTGAAGAAGATAATTACTATTTGGTTACGGTACAGAAATCAGCGGATAATATTTACATCATTGGTGCTTTTACAACAAAATAGTCAAATTAGTAAATAACCATTCGTTTGTTTTTTATATTCCTCATAAAAATAAAAATAATAACGATAAGACCGAAAAAACCCACAACAAGGGACTCAGTGTATTGGATTTAAGTAAAATATTGATAAAGAGAATAATTGCCTGCCATTGTGGTCATGTGTGGCAGCCCTTTACAGGTATACCTGTACTTGTGCAATAGTGTAGCTCGTATCATAGGACCTACCATAAACACAAAAGACCTCCTCCCATTTGGGAAATTTTCACAATCTTTGTTATTAAACCAAAATAAACAAAAGCCATTCTTAAAATATGTTTTTGAGTTTACAGGTGCAAAAACAAAATTAAACAAGCCAATTGTGACTATGTTAAATGTTGCCACTTGTATTGAATTGCACAATTTACAGTGGTATTGGCATTGCGTGGTAACATAAATGTCTGCACTAGTAACATCAAAACAAAATTGGCATTGATTACCTATTTACAGTGTTTTATTTTGCATGCTGCATGATCAAAATATGCTTCGGAAGAAAAAATATGCATATTCAGTGAAAATTGGTTTAAAATAAGGAAAATTGGCAGCCATTTTTGGACAAATGACCAACCATTTTGTTAAAGAATAGTTACCGATAAAATACATTTGTTTAGCCATTGTCTGGATACAAATCATGTTTTGGTAGTCCAAAACAACACATCCAAACACATTCGTCCATCAAAAGGAGCTAAAATTACAGAAAACTGGCAAGCATTTTGGAAAATGGCCAGCCATTTTGGTTACACGAAAATCTGCGATGCCCCTATAGCCAAAACTCCTTCTTAGAACTTGCCCAAACTGTGTGCCAAATTTCATGCTTTTATCACCAAGGTGCACAATTCAGAAAATATCTACTCTACTAACACACCTAATATGTATAAGAAATTATAAATAGAAATTAATAAAATTTACATAGACTAAGCTAAAAATGAATTAAAAACTCAGTAAAACAAAATGTGCGGTCTTAATTACGTAATGTTTGGAATTGTCTTAGAATGTGTTTCTTAAACATCTTTTACAAGCTGGGAAACGGCCTAATGCAGAAAACAAACCCCGGAAACAATTAGTCTTTGAGACCGTTTTTTTTTTCGCCAGCAAGCGCCGTAAATATTTCAAATCAAATAAAATAAAACTTCATTATGCATTTACTTTAGCCATGCTTCGTATTGGACAAGAAACAATTGAGTTGTTAGCACTCATAAAATAAGGTATGTGTTTTTAACAAAGGCCCCTGCGTTGTTTTTTCACTAGCCGTTGCCAAAATGTCCTCTTTTTATGTTATAATAGATATGGCGGAGTTGGGTCAAGCAATTATAAAACATAATCTTAATGACTTTCTGGGGAAGTAGCTGATATATATGCTTGCATAGGCCAAATAAAAACAAGTTTGTCTCAGAAGAAATATGAATAAGGAAACGCGAATTATTTTGAAGAAATGATTATGCGAAATGCGTTTTTCTTCCTTTCTTACATTTTTGACCCACCTTTTCAATTTATCGCCCACCTTTTCAATTTATCGGCCGAATTTTCCCTTTTTTCTGAATTAAAATAATCAGTGAATGAAACCATAGAAAAAAATAATGGCATAAAAAATTTTAAAAGCAAAACAAACTTTTTTGCCTCACCGTCAGGCAGATGAACATTGAACTGTTATAACATGCAACACATTAGAGTATGCATTAAGAATAACGGCAGTAATAGAGAGATGAAACCTATTCCGCCTTTTTGTTATTGTTGCCGTTAATTAACGAGATTCTGATATTAACCTTTCCTATATTTGCCATTAAATAAAATCGGTGAAATCGGTGAAATCGGTTTAAATCCAATATAGGCTACTTTTCCACACCATTTACGTGTCGTCTTGGCCCACAAGCCGACCGCCCATTGGTTAAAATTACGGTCAGGAAAGTAAATTTGAGCCATGCGACCTTGGCAAATCTTCACGCTCTAGGGAGTTCACAAATTTCGACGGTAACATGCCACAGTGGCGGTAGGACGTTCATATAGAAGTCCAATGATGCACATGGGGATTGCCCCCAGTGGTGACAATTACACAACAACTTTGTACACATATTCGGACCGGGCAATAGCGTTGTTCGGATTTTTGTACACTGGTATTTTGCGCAAATACTTTGACTATCGTAACGATTTACGCACCAAAATATTTCTAACTAAATTGTCTAGGTAGGGGACTAGTTTATAAAATATAGGTGTATATTTGAAAAAGACGAAAAAAACGTAAAAAATACGTGAAAAATTTTACCTGTTCAGCTGGCTCAATTCGCGATTGCTGCTGGAAGTCATCCACCGACAGGTTACAAAAACTAGGGAGCTAAGGGTCTTTTGGTAGAACCCATTTTCTAAAATCAGATCGACCTACCCTGATTCGTCGTTTCGCGATATCCACGGTACCGCGAAACCGTTTTTTCATTCCTTGTTCAGCTAGTCGCAGAGCCTTTAACACAGCGTCTGGCTGCCATGGGAGTCCCAATGACGTAGCGCATGTTTAAGAATAGCAGGCCAATTAGCGATGCGGAACGGAATCGGTGGCGCTGTGTCCCGAGCAGTACAGATAGCTATGGGAGCGTCAATGGTGTGTTTCCCCTACTGAAAATGCATTGTTCGATCGTAAAGTGCAGGAGAAATCTATACTTGTTTTAAGTGTTAATATCGGGAAAGCTCAATCTAAATATTTTTTCTTTATTGCGTCAATTTATTATTACATAGATCTGGCTTCATATGCGCCTTTGTCATTTAAGACACATTGCTTTGATATAATTGCGGATAAGAACGGGCTAAAGTTGCTGTGGTTAAACCAGTCTCTGGTTAACCCTAGAAGAGTTACTCGGCAATATCTTATTTGTTGTTCTAGTTTATTTGAATAAACCAGTTTCTTATGCCCCTAAATCTCACATCACGAGCATGGGTAGGCATGTGTCAGTGGTGTCTTAATTATTTGGAGAGTATTTATGTGTGTTTTTTTTTTGCGAGGAATAATCCACCAAAAGAAATGCTTTAAAGATTAACGCGATATTAAAATCGTGCTTTTTGAAATCCCTGAGTAGGTCACAGATTTATCTCCATAATGAACAAAATAGGATAAATTACTCTTCCTAAATTGAGAAGGCAAAAATCCGAAGTTCTCAAACAGTGACAAATTGTATTTTATAATAATAAAAACATTTTCATCTCGAGACTATTGCAAATCGCTGTCATCGATGGAATCAGAGGAAAGGAAACGCCCTTGAGGACGTGCCAGGCACGGATACAGAAAAAGGCACTTGGGTCGGTTTGTAGCAATAAGCCAATATGTGCAGCAAATGCATGGTGTATTAATTGCTTTTGAGGCACTTAGAGTTAGAGTGGAAAAGGTTTCAGCAAAGGACAGCCCACTTGGTAACACCCATTTTCCGATCAAGTGATACGCAAGGGTTGGCTGTTGTGAAAAATTAGGACATCTGTCTGCATAAATATTTGAATCGATAAAGTGCAAAAATTTGGGTATCAAATTTTTAAAAAAGTACAATATGTACGTTTCCATTTAGCCATTCCAATTAGAATGGCGATGCATGTAAAGCGTTTCAAACACACCTAGTCAAGGTTTTGAGATTAAGGAGGAGGATATCTAAAACGGCAGTTTGTCCAATCCCATAATGCCTGAAAGTAATTATTCTTTAATGTGGTTAGGTTTTAATCACAAGACTTTGAAATACCTGCCCAACATTTTCCGGATAAACGCTCGTTTTAGTGTGTGTGTTGAGAATAGGCTCTTATGAAGTCACATGACGTTTCATGTGTAATTTCTTCCAAATCATTTGCCTTATGGGATTGATATAAAACATCCTCTACCCTCCACTGTAAAACAATAACAAAGCCATAATGGTTGATCTCAGAGATGGACAGAGGAATTCCCTGCCAGACGTTACCTGTCACACCTGAAGCGGTGTCTGTTTAGAACCCCCTAATCGATGAGCACGTCACTTTGGTATATCAAAAGGGACTATTTAGATATCCATTTAATTCTATTTTAAGAGAGTATACTCAAAACCAATCAAATCTTTAAAAGGAGTAAATGCACTCGGGAATGCATCTTGGTTCAGTGTACTAATGAACTAAACGAGTAAACGGAAAGACACGACATTTCTGGGCCAAGTTAAAACAGGCGGAATTAACCAGGAAAAAGTGATTGTTTCTAACTTATTTTGCGATTTGAATCTGGGAGTACTTGAGTTTACTGCTTAAATGTCGCTGAACGAATGTTATGATCAATATCGAACGAATGAGAACAATGGTTAAGGCTAAAATAGCACGAAGATTAACCTCGTCTTTTGTTGGTCCTTGAGTCTGTGGTGTGTTGTGTTGCGTGTGGGGGGGGGGAATTTTCTTTCTACTTGTCATGCTGTTCAGTTAGATACTGCAACGATGTTGTTAAATCATTTTATCCATCGCTGCTCAAAAGATCGGGTTATTATGGACAAAAAGCATGCGAACCAACCAATCTTGTCTTGTATTGCTCGAATCTTGCTGAACTAAATGTTAATGATCAAAATCAACTAATGTACGTGGGCCAGTAACAATTGAAAAATAGCTTAAAATTTTCTGTTGTTGAGTGTGTTTGTGTTGGGGATATCATGATTTCTTTCTATTTTTAGTACATTGATCATTTACTGTATTCATCGCTACCCAAGAATGGTTCATCATTTAGTGCGGAAAAAGCAAGCAACACTGTAAAGATATATTCAATGTTGAGTACAAAGGAAACAAACCCTTACTTTGATAAATTCTTAGCAAAGTTGAGTAACCCTTAGTCATTGTTGGGTTAACCTTAGTCATTGTTGGGTAAAACGTATTGTTGGGTAAAACCTTAGTTATTGTTGGTAAAAACATGATCAAGCTTTGTGTATGGTTTACTCACTTTGACTAAGATTTTACTCAACTAAGTTTGTGATCTTTATTAACTCACATTTTTTGGGTGGAACATTGTGCTCATGTTTAATACTTTCCCCCTTTCCTCGTCATAAAAGTGGCATCCCTTTTCGTTTCTTCATTTTACCAAATGTTTCCTTTACATTGAAATCGCGCGATTATTTCATCATCTTCCTGAAATCATATGTAGGTCATCACCTATGCCGTTCCCCCTTAAACAAAGTGTAGTGGATAAGACGATAATTGATATTTGAGTGCCCTTAAATCATCTATGCCTTTGCGGCTAAAACATCATACACCGTAGGCATAAGAACCCTCTCACAAATGTCTTAATGTCTAACAGACGATAAAATCAGAACAGTACAGGTCGAAATGATTTAGACGATTTAGTATTCGTAGAATACTGTTAAAGGAAGATATATTATTGAAGTCAAAGCATTTGAGTGGTATTGTCTGCCAAAATTTGCAGATTTACATCCCTTGATAATGGCCCAATTAATACCCGTGCCATCGGCATGCTTTTGAATTGCATTCACCATAAACATGGTCAAGGTTAAAATGTGGTGAAAATGCAAGACATTCAATCTTAGCTACAGGTGCGGAGCGTGGATTGAAAAATATAGCCACCATTTGGTTTTTATTTGTCAAAATACGGGTTTTATCATACGGAGAGTTCAGTCGACACGATTCGTAAAACGTAGGCGTTCCTCTTCGTCTCTTCCATTCTCCACTCCTTCCTACTTCTTGTCCCTCTGTATTCCTCTCTTCTTCTTTTTTGTCTTCTCCCACCTCTTTTTTATCAGGTCTGCGCCCGTAGCTAAGCTGGGGTGGTTAAAAAGATGCCACATATGCAAATGGATCATTTAAAGCACACCACTAATAACCCATCTCCACGCACGCGCGCACTTCCATACACAAAAACAACATATACACTGGTCTACGGCGGAGGATATATTGCGTGTTACTTTCCCAAGTTTAGTGAAAGTATAAATATAATCGTATTTCTACTTTATTCTCTTAAAGTCTACCAAATAAATACAGTCCTTAGGACTTACATTGAGAGAGCAATGACCATGCTGAAGATACGTTGCTCATTTCTATCAACATATAGCACAAGGCATCTTTATGGCATTGGCCTCAACACAGCTGATGTATCCCTCATGTCCAAGGACACAGCACAGAATGACAACAGACTTTTGCATTAAAATATAGTTATCATGAATCATCTTATAAAATTCTGGATGTTATAAATCATACCCCACGTCAATCTCTTAGAGCTCTGTTGATAGAAATCTAACAGAGGCGTTCATTTGTGCCTGTTATGCATCTACCGTCCATTCTCCATGGTCTTTCTCTTCGGCTCTTCTTCCTCGTCTCTTACACTCAGCCCCTCTTCAATTTCTTCTCTCACATATGCTCGTTTGTTCATTCGTGCAGTGTCAATTTGTATTAGATAGGACACAGCATATTTGAGTTGATCAAGGATTCACGGGCTTTTTTAAATATCAAGGTTAGGGATTAAAATAAAACAACAACCAGGCATATCTTGCCACAGCGTTGCTCATTTTTCTCTATAAATTTCTAAGGACTTTCAATTTAGTTGGACTAAGAACGGGTACATCAAAGAAAAAAAAAAAAAAAAAAAACAAAACCTTTTGGCGCCATCTTACAACCCAACCAAAGTTTCATATACACACACTGAAAAGAAAATAATTGTCTCAAGTGAAAAAAGAGAAAAGAACAGACAGCTGGAAAAAAAAAAAAAACATAAAAAAATTGTAAGTTGCGTTTTCCGATCGTCTTTGGAACCCCCCATACTTTACCCTGAAGTAGTAGCGATTTTTGATCAGTAAAAAAGGGCCGGTTTTCTTTCCATTGTCGTCCTAAAATGTGAGCTCAAATCTATTTCATTCTCAAGATATAACACAAAAACAAACAAAAACCTCCATTTTAATGGGTAACATCAATATTAGCACAGTATTGAATTAGGCTTTGCAATATGCATTATTGATTGTTCTACCATCGAAACGCAAGTTTTGTTTCCCCACGTACTTGATGGGCCGTATGTGCAGGTGCAGGCTCTCCATATCAAGTAGAACAAATAGACTTAAATCGGAACAAGCCGGCCTTTAATACCTCAACTACTCAACCCCTTAAATGTAACCTCTCTTGTGACTCTTAAGCCATGTCTAAAACCGGTAAAATCAGGACACTGCTGTTTCTGACCACGTAGTACAATGACTCATAGCAGACATGGTGTATGTATAGTCTCAGCTGTATTCGTATGCAATGAGAGATCGTACAATCCATAATTTAGTGTAGAGGGGAAATTGCTACTTCGTCATACATGATATATACGTGTGTGTACAAGAGGAATTAACCGGACCTTAATCTAAGGCGATGTAAAAGTATTTGACATTTGAATACAGATAACATAGCGACTGGAATCGACATTGTTGACAGGCCATAGAAATCATATACAGGACTGGCACCCCCTGTAGTGGGAGAGGGTCCGGACGAAAGCACTTTAGGTTGGTCAAGTTCAATAGATTTTTCACTTCCAATTTTCTTACATTTGTTGTATAAATATGCATATTTGGGTTACATTTTAAATTGAAAAAACTAAAAAATTGAATAAGCTTTTTTTAGCTTTGTAATATGCTGTGAAAATCCCAAGGTTCACTGGCCTCCCACAGAAGATCATTTCTGGCACCATTCTGTTGGTATGTCACGCCTTCCTGCTCATTAACATCAAACTAGGACTGCAGAGCTCAAAAGCGTGTTTAGTCCGAATCTTTGGGCCAACCGTCATCGTTACTACTTAGGTAACTGCTGTTTAAAATGTCTAGATCAGCCTTGACATAAAAAACAAGTAAGTGTTTGTTGATCGTTTTTGCTGAATATTTAATTCATCACCAAACAATGGCCAGAGCTTTGTTAAGGGTCTGGAAAAAAACCTATTACTTATGACAACATGCGTTCAAGAGTTGTTTTCCAAAACCACTTCCTAAATTAATGCAGTCAATTTAAGAGCTTCCTTGTGAATTCTTATACTTTTCTTTTGGTAGCCTTAAATATCGTACTTAGTTCTTGGTCGATTTGTGTTTTGATAACTGAACACTTAAGACCACATTACTTCTGGCAATCCAAACCATGGTAGGCAAGACAAGTGTGATTTTAACGACCGATTCTTTTCTAATACCCCAGGCCTGATTTACCTACAAATAACTCCAGTCACGGTTTCTTGGGGGGCCTTTTTTCCCCAGCGTGGAGGTCTTCACAGCAAAACTGAGTGACAATAAATCACGCTGTCCGCTCAACCGAGCCATACTAATGTTGGTTTATAAACCCATACATCTGGTAGTGGGCTTAGGAAATTTCTGTTGGTCAGCGTTGTGAATCGTCACTAAAGTGGGACGGAAAGTAAACTGAACAGCGGAAACCATCACGGTTAAAGCATGGGCTATAATACGTGTATTTCAATCACATAAATGAGGGCTCACAATACGGGAAAGATGCGAATTTTCTCTTGATATTTAATATCCGTACATCTTTAAATGTTAAAAGAATTAAAAATTACCCTTAAAAGACTGATGTGAGTAAAATGTATTCCAAAAGAGTTGAATACTTCGCTTCAAAGGAGGGAAAAGATAGCGAAATCACTCTAAAATGAGTGAGAATCACTCCAAAAGAGTACGAAATCCCTCCAAAAGAGTACGAAATCACTCCAAAAAGAGTACGAAATCCCTCCAAAAGAGTACGAAATCACTCCATAAGAGTTGAATTTCACTCGGTAAGGATTTCCGCGGTCTTCGGTGATCAATCTGAATGTTCACTTTTTCAAAATCATTTTACGCAAGACGTTTTATCGGGACATGGAATGTGGAATTCGTTTGTTTACAATCGACCGAACAAAAGATATCACGTTGAAGCACCGACCCACTCTCGATTACGGTTTCCAAATGTGTCTATTGGCTATTGCGCAATCGCAATCTTTTTCTCCTCGTTTCGTAAAGTTCTTCTACGACAAAGTTACGAGAGGTACAGATACCTGAACAAACCCTACTATTAGTGTGGCAATATATATTAAACATCAACCCTAAAAAGCATTTGAAGACCGTATACATGTGGTGCCGATTCACACACAGATGACACATTGTCTCTATCTTGCAATTATACCATTAAGCTGGTAAGAAAGACTTTTCAAGACGTGAATTTGTGGTTGCCCGCGCTCTCCGCATTGTGGCAAAGAATTTAGGGATGACTCAATTCTCTTAGATTTGCTACATGTGCCACGTCGTATAGGATTTGTTTCTCGCGGTAACGTTAAAAGGTTGACTCATAGGATTAAATTCTGGCAAGTTTTAATTTTTGTTTGCATTACATACGCATGTCCTAAACAATCCTGCAGTATGGGTGGGAAAAAGTCTAAGGTCTTAGGGAATCGAACTCCCTTCATATATAAAATCGAACGTTGTAATAACATTCAGGAATCAATTTTTTTTCTACTTAATAGCCTCCGGTATTGTTATACCTGGGCAAATGGTGGTTACTACATGAAAACGCAAGTCCTATTCAATCTCAACTTATTTCGAATACACTTTGCAAGGCATTTGCTGTTGCATGCATAATTGCATTATTGACAAGTTCGGATGGATGTGTCCCCCTGGACTTGGCAACATTTTGCTTACTTGTCCTTGTATATTTGTAATTCCATCTTAAAGCAAACGATCTATTTGCTCTTTCTAGAAAGTAGCTCTTTGTATTGCACCCACTCCAAAATTAATTCCTTTCCATTTGTCAGGTCATAAGTAATGATTCAAAAAGTCTGAAAACTGGACGCCACATTATTTACCCCGAGATTCTCCAACACAGAGAGAAAATGCACTATGATCCAATGTTTACGTCAAAACTTTCATGTTATGATGGCTCCTTTCAGCATTTGACCATTCGATGAACATGGGTCCTTGCCGGGGGTTTTTCAAGATGGGGATAGAAAAGATATAATTAACCCTTACGCCCAATGTGTTTCTCCCGGGACCATGAAGGCGTAAGGGAAGAGGTGGAAAGAGAAAATTCGGAAACTCTGGTTGGTCTCGACAAGGGCCCTTCTAGCCCCAACCCCCATGACGGCGGGGATATCATGCTACGGCGGTGTCGCGGCCCGGCCATCGATTTCGTGCCCATATTGTCTTCCGTTCGATGACGTCATTGCTGCATCCGGGACTTAGTGCAGTTTTTTCTTCACTCAGTTCATTGGTTTTTTGCTGTTTGGGCGTTAGAGTTAATTGCACAGTAATCACGATTTATAATGATCTGTCCACATTTTATCCCATGTTGCGGTTCGTAAGTAGACCAAACTAGATTTGTTATTAAATTGGCTGCACATCAACTCACAAAAGGGGGAGGGAATGGAAATAAACACAAGGCAGGGTAAATGGAGTTAAATAGAAAGTAAATCTCGCAGAGCACATTGCCTTTATGGTCTAAAAATACACCCTTAGGTTTTCGAGCAAAAGAAGCCTAAAGATCAACTTTTTTTGGCCTAATAGCAATCGATCCCAATCGTAATTCTTACCCTAGTGATGACATCTACGGCTACATTTGGAGTATGAGTACATACACATTACACAACACTGGCCAAAAGTATTGCAACGTGCCAGAAATGAAATTTATACCCCAGAGTGATTTCAAAATTAAAATAGTTTTGACCCACACTTTCCGTATTTAATTCCAAAGATGTGTTGTTCATACAGATGTTGGCCTCCTAAAGCAAGAGGCCGAAAAACGTTTGAGTTGGATTGTCCATTTTCACGAAATTGGTGGATTACAGAAACTGCGAACCGAAACTTGTCGATTGCACTCCAAAAGGATACAGACACCGACAACAGAAAGAAATGGCTTCAAAATAGTCGCTTAAATCAATTTTACGGATTCATTTTGGTTTACGTAAATGGTTTACGGGAGAAATTCGATTGGTTGTGTGGACCGGAAATGAGATAAGTCAATGGAAACAGATGGGTCTTCGAAAAATTCGGGAAATTCTGAGAACACTCGAAAGGCAATTCGAATGATAAAGCATGTGGTTTACGTGAAATCATGTCTAATTTACGCGTAGCCACAGTGCGTGACAAACAGCACAATGTCAACGATGCCCTTAAAAGTTGTTTTCAAGTTATCACGTGACCTCTTTCTTGCTATTAAATTTCCTGAGTCACGGTGTTGAACGTGCTCCAATCTTTCATTGACATTATCTCATAGCGGTCCATACAACCCTCACATGTTCGTCCTAAACATATACAGTAGACCCTGACAAACCCATACAGTTCATTTAGCGACTATTTTGCAGCCATTTTCGAATTCCTGGACTGTATTCCTTCTGGAGTACAATCGACAAGTTATCATTAGCCGGTTTCCTTAACCCGCAATATTTAGGGAAATTCTTGACAATCAAAATCACACATTGTTCGCACAATTTGATTATGTTTGATGAAACAACATCTGTTGAAAATCAGTAATTTGGAATATGGATTAGTAATGTGAAGGTCAAGAACTCCTTGGTAAAAATTGACATCAAAATCTGATAAAAAAATGCTTTCTGCAGGTTGCACTACTTTTGCCAGTGTGTGTACATTAAAAGACATTCCATCCTGAGCCATCAGCAAACTCATCACATTCTGTATTCATGCAATGGTAAAATTCAAATCAACCTAATGTATTTTCATTAAAAAATGTTTCGTCAATACATACAGTACATGCTTACATACTACTTTTGAATGAAAATTCTAAATACAAGTAATATTATATCTTAATCAGGGGCGCACAGCACTTACTTGCTCTTTATTTGGGAGCATGTGGGAGTAAACACAAAACTCAAGTGACGTCTTTTGGTGACTGGTTTGCAGAGAAAGAGACTGTGGTAATTTATGTGTATTTCAAAAGAGTGTGTTTTATTTAGTGTCGTAGTATGTCGAAAGCCTGTAGGGATCTCTTAAATGTTAAAGCGACTCAGACGAAAAATTCTGAGTTTTTATATGTTGTCAAGGAATAGTTTCGGTAAAAATTTCCAACAAACGTTGAGTTGAAGAATCCAACTGGAAGGGATATTTGATTTTTTTTTGGTATTAATAACGAACGAGGATGAAGTCGTAGGTAGGTCATGGGACACCCATGACCCGACCCCCATCAAAGCACCCAATTGGTTTGTGGTTTGCACCTTTTTTTTTTTTTTTTTTTTTTTTTTTTGTTCCGTATTGTTGTAATTTCTTTTGACATTTTTGGTGAATGGCTATAATGCACAGCTGGACGCTCCCGCCGTACTTAGGGGTTTTATCTGAGGAGGGCGCCCTCCAAGTTTCAAAACAAATCTGTGTTTTTTGCATATCATAATGCTTGTCCATATAATAATCACTGTGTGAAATAACTAAGCTCAATCGAAGTCCTTCATATAGAAAATCACAACTTAGTTTAAAAATTCCGGATCGGAATTTTTGTTATTACACGGTATCCTATGGCACTGTTTATACGTGCAAAATGTATGCTGCATGAAAACTAAAAAATTTTTTAATTTTTTAGACTTTTTTTGGAATTGAGCATTTAGGTTAGGATCTTTAGTTCTATACTCGATTCGCGCTGATATAGGAGCTTGTCGAAAGTTTTGGGTCATATGTCATATCCATTAGGTGAAATAGGAAGAAGAATGTTAATCTATCAAGAAGTCGATTCGCTGCCAACAATAGAAAGTGGACTTGAATGGAAAAAGGGCAAGTAAAAAACTAAATTTGGTTTACTGTTCTTTTCTTAATTCAAACTTTCAACGGTTTGTATAGATTTATTAAGAGATTCTTCAATTCACTGTATCCTCGGTGGAGCCATAAGTGAAAAAATTGTAAGCCTAATGAGCCTATACACGGTATGGTTTATACTCTTATGTGCATTGTTCCTAAATGTAGAACTGACAAGAAATTCCTCGAATTCTTTAAACAAAAAGAAGTTAATGAGGTGACTTTTTTATGTGTGTGTTAGGCCAAGGTTTTCTTTTCCAAATATTGATCAACGTGCGCTTCCAACCTATAAGAAGTACGATTAAACCACTATGAGTGGGTAATTGACTATTGTATTTGTAGTATTAGTTTAGGTAACGAATGAAAGTAATGATGAGGCCCCATATAACCTGTGTGGACAGCGCAAAAACCATCGTTACCATATCCAGGATTCAATAGCGCACCTGCCTTTGCATATAGTATTTAACATTTTAAACGACCAGCAACTTAATTTTACCTAGTGACCCCTCTATGTTTAGGACCCCGGTATGGACCGTAGATAACACAGTATTAAGAAACACACGGACTAGGAGTGCTTCAAAGTTTAATTGCCGATCGCCCCTACAACAGCTCTCACCGTAAAACGTACAGGTTTGTCCTATATCAGCGCGAATAGAGTATAGTTGACTATTTATACACAAATTACATATTTCGAAATCTCTGAGTTTAGCCTTTAATGAGATTCTTAGATAGTCTAAAGAGGCAATAATGCATTTCTTTAAACTGATCAGATTTTTCATAAGACATTCTAATTTTACAAATTGTATTTAGAAATGATAATACCATTAGCCGACTCAGAGATTTCCTGAGGAGGCGCGCCCTCAATTTCCAAAAAAAAATCGTGGTTTTTTGCATGTACATAGGCGGGTCCATTATACTATCACTGTGTGAAATTGCTAAGCTTAAATCGAATTCCTTCATAAGAAACTCACCATTGTTCTAAGATTCCGGATACGGAATTTTTATTATTACACAGTATCCTATGGGACGTAAATACTACACAAAATGGTTACTGCATCAAAACGAAAAATCGATTCATTCAATTTCGGAATTGTTGCATTTTAGGCTACTATCGTAGTTCTAGTGGACTATTTTTCATTGTTAAACAAAAAAATAATATTTCGAAATATCTGAGTCAGACTTTAACAAAGCAAATCTTGAAAGCAACGGGGGGGGGGGGGGGGTTGGCATTCCAAACCTAACAGTAACAGTGAATTCAAATCGGCTTCAAATCCGGCGTAACCGAGTGCTGTACTCTCAAAGCCTTAACGTAGGAGGGCGCTGTTCCTTACGCATTATCGGACAAAGACTGCACTAAACTTCACTTCAACTTCTTCAAATTCACTTCAACTTTATTATTTCCATAAAAATCAACCTACCAACAAGAATCATACGAACTGAACAAAAATTATGGAGGAGTGGACCAAAAGGCCAATGAGACCAGAACTGGGGTCAACCCCCTAAACGTAAATGTACACCGCATAACTAAAAAAACAAGGACAATTCATGTCATTACAACAAGAGAAATAGACAAAGTTCAATGACCTTATTCAAATTGTCACAAACAAGAATTGCAGTCCCGTATAAATAGGACAATGTTCAAAAGTATTATTGGTCTTTGGAAATAAGTTCACCGTTTAAATTGATTACGAAAATGAGTAAACTGATTCTGAGTGTTTGAGAGTACCCCACCGTGCACCCCACAAAATTGCTCACATTCCCCAAAGAGCCTATACCCGATGTTCGAACAGAGATTGATCGTGAAAACTTCTTATTTTGGTAAAGATTGTAGTTGTTGATATTTCTCTGCCATAATGATGGAATATCAGAGCCTTTAAATATATCGCGGTAATTGGTTCGGTAGGAGTATTAACATAAACCCCACCAAAGCTCTAGTTTGATACACTACTATATTTAAGGCATTAATTGCAAATAAGTGTGCAGTATGACTTCTGTAATGCTATTTGATATTGTCCTTACTGCCCATTTTTGAAGCTTTGTAGTTTATCTAATACGTTTTGAAGTATTCCCCATATCAAGATTCCAGAATTAATGTAAGGTAAGATGAGAGTAAATACAAGAAATAAAGTATACAATCTGGTATGAATGTTTAAGTTTGTTAAGGACACCAATGTTTTTTTCAATTTTTTTAGATAGTTATATCGTGACATTCCCAAGTAGCTTTTCATTCTATTGATACACCAAGAAATTTTGTATTTTTACCCTTTAAGATCTGGTATTATCCAAACATCATTTAACTCGTTATCCTGCTTTATATCGCTGCCCGTATTATTGATCATTACTCATAGTTAGTTTCGGGTGTACCCCAAGACCTTGTTGTAATTAGTTTTATCGCAGTTACTAATATTTAGTGGCCTTAACCAAAAAAAAAAAAAATGATTACTGCCTTTCTTATTAATTAATTCAACATGGTTGGGCAATGTCTTATGCGAATACAATATTGTAGTGTCGGCAGCAAACAATATGAAGTCTAATACTGGTGAAGTGTTGCAAATATCTTTAATATAGAGTATAAATAGCAGAGGACCTAGTAGTGAACCCTGTGGTACACCACAAATAATATTTTTGAGTTCAGATTCACATGACTTATAATACACATACTGTTTTCTATTGATTAAATAGTTTGTAAACCAGATGTAACAACTCACGAAACCAATAATTTTCTAATTTATGTAATAATATTTATGGTTTATATCGTGTCGAAGCTTTGGATACATACAAAATTATTCCAATGTGAGATTCATTATTTCCATTGCTTTAGTAATTTTGTCAACCAGTTGAATAATTGCCATGTAGGTGTGAGGTGGTTTGCTCGGAAACCAAACTGATTTTTCATTAGTACTTATGATGTCTATAAAATTATACAGCTGGTTTAAAATAATGTTTGTATTTTTGAAAAAACACGGTAAAACGACACAGGGGGTTTTTTTTTTTTTAAAGTAGAAAAGATTTTAGGATCGTTCTTTCTTAAAATTGTTGTTACTTTCGCAACCTTTAGTTTTTTCGGGACTAGCCTGTGTTATGATAATTGGAGATCATGGAAGTGGCCGATACAATTTAAGGGAGCTACTCTTTTTACAACACGGTTATATCAGGTCATGAATATTTAAATATAAATGACCGTTATTTGAAATTACACTGTTTTGCAGCAGGATTAATCCACTAACCCCGGCGGATTTTGAAGTCAATAATTTATTCCAAAATTATCATGATATTACTGCGGGTGTTTTTTATTCAGTAAATCTAAGTTCACAGTGTATGCACGCCGTTTGACCGATCTGTACTGTGGTCATGGAATCAATGAGTACAGTATGAGTCCGTGATGTTAATGTAATACGTGAATTTTAACACACTTGGTGATAAGAAATAAAATATATTTACAATAAAGGCTAAAATCACGGTAAGTCTTTGGCACCATAATATGACTTTTGTATGATACAGCATTTTTGTTGTGTGTACAATGTTTTTGTCTTCCTCGGTCTTAGTCAATCATTTTAGGGCGAATTGAAGGAATTTTATATGTTGGTGAAAATGAAAGAGGGAAAAGCAAAAAAAAAAAAAAAAAAAAAAAAAAAAAAAAAAAAAAAAAAAAAATGTATTCAAAGGACACACAACAATAAGTCACTCTTCGTTTCGGGAAATAGTGGGTATATGGTTCCGGTGTGAAAGCAACTATAGTCCGGCGGGAGCCATATTCCGGGCTCCATAGACGATAACGGAATAAAGCGTGAAACTTATGTTGCGTGAAGAGTCAACTGAATTGAGTGTCATATTCCTTACCGTTGTAGATGGACTGTGAGTACGCAGGACTATAATTACTTCTACACCGGTAAAAAAATATCAAAACCTACCTGAGACACTTTGCAGTCTTTTGGGCACTGGTTTCCAGTGAGAGTCTGGTTCTTATCAGATGTGGCTATGAGGCATACATTTCCAATCAAATGGCGCTCTTCGTACACCCATATACTAGAACTATATCAAGAAATTGCAACTTCTTTCAAAGCTTAAGATATACAGGGAAATGCATTCAAAATACAAAATATACATCACGCGGGGCGCAATGCAGTATTTTACGTACATTTCAATGGAGGATTTATTTAGTAGTATGCCCTCTCAGTGGTTATCACGGTAAAAAGAGCATGCCATGCATACATATTCTTCGAGACTTACTTTATTTTTTCATTACCAATTGTTTTTTTTACCACTTATGTTATACGAAGTAAAGAGTTGTAAGTTATTTATTTGAAATTTGATTTTGATAACTAAAAGTGCGCTTATGTTGATAATATTATCATCAAGATATTATTTTTATCATTACCATCATTCACATATCTTTTTCATCTCATACCATGTAACTAACTCTCAGTACAATACTAAGATAATGTACTCTAGTGAACAATAAAATTTTAAGCATGGGACGAGATTTTGTATAGGGTTCAGCCTTATTTTGAGCCCTTTACCTAAATAATATTTATAACTCAAGTTGACATTTTATATATAGCAAACTATAACATTGTCCGAATCCTTGTGCAATACGATAATATGGCGACATTTTTTTTAATCGCAAGGCAAACTCCTTAAATTTTACCTCTGCACAACAGAATTTGAGATATTTCAAACTTTATTGACGCAATTTTGCAAATTTAACACCTTATGTGTCGTGTACCTCAATAACATCAAATTGCCCAAGTGTGCCAAGGTGGTACCCGGTGGATTCTTACACAAGACACACACTGATCTAATTATTTTCGTAATAAATTGAAGTTAGAACGTAATTTGACGTCCATACCGTTGTCCTTCAATGAGGCCGCCTCCGGAATACGCGATGTACAGTCCTGCAGTCCACCTGTCATTGTAATCGCCATTGTCTTGCTGCACGCATCACTTGTCTATAAGTCACGTACGATGTTTAGAAAACCGGGTGTATACTTCTGTAGATACGGTATGCAGTGAGAACGCGTCCCATGCCCAGCTCTGTCCAGGAATGTGACCGATATCGATCAGGTGGACTTTGAACTTTTGCGGTCACATTCCTGAAACACAGCTGCATATGGGCGCTCGGCACTGCCAATTACCCGCTCTGCAATGTGCAATTCACCTGTTTTTTATGTTTACATGCAAGCTGGGGCACTTAAAGCTACTTAAGTTTTGGGGAACTCTTAGTTTTTTCTTACACTCGGATCGAAAGCGTCCAGGAGCACGGAGGTTTATTTTCCGCGTTTATGTGCATCTGTTCACTCTGAGAAAGATTAAAAATTAAAACTCATCTTTGGTCCTACACCGAGAACTTATGTTTCTCTTATTCAAGAGTATTCACGCGTCATTGGTTGTCAATCATGAAATGCAACCATACAACACCTGGAACAGCTAATATTAATCCAGCACGAGTCATGCAGTCATGATGTTAAATTCCCGGCTACGTTTACATGTAACTCAAGACACTAGTTGTTATTGTGTTAATAATATGGATGTTAAGGTTTCTTTGGGCAACTTTACTACCCTCGTTTTTGGCTATATCCTCGGAAAAGCTATTACCACCCGAAATTTTAGTTCATTCTAGCGGTGCCTGTTTGTGTTACAATCCTTGTAAGTTTGGTATCCGTTCCGAACCGAAATTATTTTAAAAAAAAATCGATTTTCTTGGCGATAAGAATTGGCTATGAGCACTAAATATACGCTGCACATACATACACAAGACCAACGGTTCGGATATATAAAGATTTCAACTTGTTGGATAAGCCCGAGGCGAGATATGGAATCACTAATTCCTTGAACCTGGGTGTTTAATAATCTCCCTAACCTATCGTTAGTATAACGGACTCAGTTCCCTGGGCCTCTATTCGAAAAATCCCAGTGGAGTTTCACAAGATCATCAATTTAATTTCACGAACCTTGTCATCTCAGATCTACCATTTTTGTTTTCACTAGTCAACCTGGCATGCAACATTGGAGTTGCGATTGTGCTTCTTACCCACATTATTTATTCATGTATATTTTATATACCATGGTCACAAAATCAACCCCTATATCATCACTGTAACATATAATAATGGAAATTTCAAAATTTATGGCAGTTGCTCTGGCCACCCAATTGCTCCAAATTAAAATTAGATAATCTGCTATAATTGAGAGTGGGACTTAATATTCTACGGTTTCCTGAAATAATTACTTTTACAGGATAAAATAACAGTGTGTTGTTTAAATTTTAACAGTGTTTTTTATTTCATATTTAAAATAAACTGTACAATTTACCCGAGGTAGTTGGAACAACATGTGGATATAACATCGCCGAATTCCTCAATTTCAACACCAATCCCGTCAAGCAAGAATGATAACAGAATTTTAAATCAAACAATTCATCATCCCTCCGGTCATCAGCACAATAACATCTCCATATCTTTTTTCCCGAGTCTGCCGGCTTGGAACAGCTTGCCTGAATGCACACTCAATTGTACATTTCTAATGCTTCAAATGTGCACTTCAAAATCTCTGCACTGACTATGCACCCCACCACATCCCCTTCTGAGTGTTTCTTCGCTCACGTTGAGCTGTTCATAGTAGCAAGACAAGACAAGAAGGACGAGACAAGACAGAACGAATTATAGCTCCCATACATTTTACTCTGAATTGGGGGGGGGGGTATGTGAAATTTAGTATTTAAAATAATCGTGACAGTGCAAGGTCTTATAGTGTGGCGTTTATGATGTTGAGGAATGATAATCCATGTAAAAAAAACAATAGCCCCCCTCTTGTGTTGAAGACCAGATATATATATATATAATATATTATACTTTGGATTCCAGGGTATTGATTTATAAAACTGTTCGGTTTTTCCATTTTCGTACGCATCTTTGTTCTTTTTTTCTATCATTTTGTTGTGGTAAAAATAATAGCTTATCGTAATTCTGCACTGGTTGTTTGACTATACTTCTTAAACTTCGAAGTACAACAGTAATTAATCGATGCGCTGCGCATCATTATCGTGCCACTACAAAATGCGCTTACCAACTGTTAGGTCCAGTCTAAATCGCGCGCGCGATTAAGACCCGCGCATGATGTACGAACAAAACAAATCTCTTACCCTGAGACAAATACTGGTCATATAAGTCGACTCCATAGACATTTCTGTGAACAGGTGTGTGAGTTTATTGATTACTTTTGTACTTTCTCGGTTTACAGAGTATAGTTCTCATTTATTATTGAAAGCAACAGAGGGCTACTTACAACTAACCAGGGTGCACAGGGACCCCCATAGTGGATTTTTCTGTTATTTTACTTGACACAATTTTTGATAACTAATTTTATGTCCCTAGTTTCTACCCTTTCAGGGATACCCAAAATTTGTTTTATTCTTTCCATGTAAGACATCATGGAATAGCCTAGCATGAAATCTTCTATAAGAGGATCAAAGAGTAAAAGGTTGTCAGCTTAATTCCGTAAAGAGTCTTTACTCTATCTAACTCATGAATATCTTACCCCAAGACACACCAACAAATTCCCTGGTAAATGGGCGGGTCAATTTATGGCCCTACAGTAAAGTAGAGGAAACATTAACTTTGTTCCTTATTTTTGATTGCATTTTTGTTTTCCAGTCCATAGAAGGTTGGTATAAAATGAAAGGAATTTAATAAACTTCATTTGCCATACAAAT
Source organism: Ophioderma brevispina (assembly GCA_023653785.1). Classification (NCBI taxonomy): domain Eukaryota; kingdom Metazoa; phylum Echinodermata; class Ophiuroidea; order Amphilepidida; family Ophiodermatidae; genus Ophioderma; species Ophioderma brevispina. Next base: position 73,996 of record JAMKCH010049418.1, on the reverse strand, counting down.
AAATTTTGAATTTTTTCTTGGCAGAGGGGGTGTAATTACCCATTTAAATAACCTATTTTTAGCGCAATCTGTAGCGCCCTCTCTTGTTCTTGGGTAAAAACTCAGTTGAATGCATACATCCACTCAAACAGATGATTAAGACTTAATATAATTAATCGGGGCATCCTTTTAAGGCGAAGTTTTATTATACGGGAATGTTTTGATTTGCACCCCAATAAGCAACTTTCAGAGAATGTGGCCCTTCATGCAGTTTGTATTCTTTGACAAAATGTTTCAAAGATCAATTTTAATTGTCAAAACCATCTAATTGCAAAAGGTGAGCGTTATATTTAAGGAATTGTATCCTCAGAAAATCTTCACGTGTCCCTTTAAGATCAGTGACCATAAGTGATTTCCAAATTTCTACACACATTGAGTCGACTCTTTCAATATAACAGCCAACATAACTTAAGTTTGGCTTAGTGTTGGCATTATGATTTGGTTTCTAAGGATTACGCGCAAGCCGACTTTAATACTCGGAGATGACCAACGTGCATTCGTTTGGATTTAATTCATGAGCGCTTTTCCACCTCTGCTGTTTACGCGAATTGTAAAGCTTACGTAAAATTGCGTAGAACTCTGAATGTTGCTAGGACTTGTCTAAAACGCGCCTTGATTACTTACGTCGTCTCACGCTTTTCCCGCACAGACCATTTTTTGTTTGCGGCGTAAAATAACTCGAGACGCATCGTCCCTCTATGAATAACGTAATTTCCCTCTCAAAATTGTCCTTTCTCGACGATTTTCAGGAAAACTAATACGGTGACACCATTTTTTTATTTCTGTATTTTCAAGTATGCAACCTAGACCTAAACATATGTGAAAATCAGGAAAACGTTCGGCCCCTTTGTTATCTTTTTGGGGCACTTAAGTATCGGTAAATCACATGTTCCAATAGAGGTGCGTGGTAAATAATGTAAAATTTTTAGGCAAAAACTGTACTTTTTGAAAATCTTTTTTCTCAAAAACGAATATGGTAAGCCATATTTTTTATTTCAGATTTGTTATCAGCACAAATTAGTGTACTATATATCAAATGTTAAAGAAATTCTTCGGCCCATTTAAATCATGAAGCCAACACCTTAAGTTTGTTTTTTTTCCCCATCTCAGACTTTGTCTCTAGAAACATATTTCAAGGTTTGCATCTTTTGCATTCTGAAGGTATTGGCACTGAATGAGGGGGATGTGCAGTTGGTGGAAATTAAAATTCCACGTTAAATCTGTTGAAAGATATCAGAGAAAAATCAATTCAGTGTTTAATGAAAGCATTCAAGTCAACGTAAACGCATTTATAGCTATATTATCTCTCAAAACATTCTGACTAATCGTATTTGCAATAATGGTATTCAAAGTAACAGGTGAGTTGAATGTTACTGACTTTTGAGCGCCCGTATTTTGGATATACGAAAACAGTCTTGTGCCACTCTCTATGTAGACACATGAAAGGGGCCGGGATTGTCCTTAGTTCGTTCATGAAACGGCATGAATCGGGCCACATATTCTTCCGTCTGCCTCCTCTCCAGACTAATCGACGCTGTCCAAAACTATTCCTCCGGTGACACGATGGGTTGAATCTATTATAATACCAACTAACCAAACCTTTCAACTGGTTTTCTCGCAGGTAGCTCGCAAATCAATTTTTTGAGGTGAGCATTCTGCCCCTTCCAACACCTGGCTACGCTCCTGGAGTATCTTTTTTTGACACAAGCTGGCACGCTTATCTTGACATTTGTGTTCACTTCATAATTATAGCTCTAATTACATTGTGTCTGTATTGTGTCTGTCATGCGTTCGTGTACAACTTAGGTAATGATGATTAATATGCAAACTTACTTTTTTACATCATGCAGCACAGTGAAAGCTCTTGAGTAATAAAAAGCGAAAAACAAATAGTGAAAAGTCGTGCTTTTAACTTTTTTCAGTACTATCTTTAACCCAATAGCTATTAATTCAAAGGAATATCCTTGTTCCTTTAGAAATAGATATCGAAAGAATAACTACATTTTGTTTACCTCCCGTGCCCTGCTATAGCTAAGCTGTATGTGACCTGATAGACCATTCTTAAGTTTCGTGTGAAACAAAATCTTATATGAATATTTGTAAAGAGCTTTACTAGATTTATCTTGAGTTGCTTAGTGGTGTAACGTGAAATTCTAGGAACGTTAAGGTATATTAGACACCAAGATATCTTGCAAGCTTATATCAATTAACGATTCATTGGATGTTGCATGAATGTTCATGATTTGTCAAGAAGCAAGCATAGCCCTGTCGTAATAGGACTATATCTAAGCCCTGCTTCCTAGTGTTCTTTTATAGAAAACCTTTACTTCCCCAAATGTCTAGTCCAGTCCTAATCAGAATGCGCGGGCCAGCTTTTCGGCAAGTCATGTTTACTCTCTAATTCTAATTAATTAGTAAATCTTAGCATTACCAGTAAACTTGAATTGAACGGTGGTTGCGACAATGATGCCTTTATTGAAAGGAAATTGTGTTTGTGGCGGAAACAATGACAAAATGTCAATGATTGAGGATTGAGACGGATACATATAACATACTGTTGTTTTATTTACTGTTTGATTTTAGTGACGTATAGGCGACGTATGGATGATTTATAGAGACTGATGTTTACACACAAAATGCTATCCTATTGGCATCCATTTTTTCCGGAAATAAATGAGGGGGAACATTATGCACTGTTCAATGTACCATATTTTGTTTAACCCCTCGTCTACCGAAGGGTGTGGGGGTGGTTACCACCCCCTTCTTTTTTGCGCCCTACTAAACCCCCTTTTCCATTGCCAAATGAATTAATGTAATTGTGAATTGACATTTTACGCTCCTTTTCATGCAAAAAGTAGAAACATATGAATCTCCATCCAATTATTTGTTGTAGAAAGTGTCCGCACGGACAGTAATTAATAAAATATCTAATTTTGTCTTTTTTAGGTTGCTTTCAGCCTTATAACTTGTAGGGTATGTAAGGATAGCTATACTTGTTACTAACATGCAAAAATCTGATTTTTGATGATTTGTACGATTTTCTGATTTGACAAATCACTGATAGTGCCTTTAATTCTTTCTTTTGTGACGTCGTGTATACACTCTTATTATTCAAACGTTATATGATGATGGTGACGATGATGGTGATCTATAGCCATATCTACTGGTTCTCAGCAAATCCTGAGAAGCAATAGGAAGGTCATGCACCTGTTTTGGGGCCAAATACAAAACTCTCAATTGTTATGATGATGATTATGATAATAATAAGGATGAGGACGATGACGACGACGACGACGATGATGATGATATGATGCTGTGAAGATGATGATGATTATTATTGTTATGTTGTTGATATTAACCTTCAAGAAATGTGTTTGCAAAAGTGAAAACAACTTTAAACTGATGAGTAATTACGATATTTTATGAATATTCTTTTCCCAGTCTCCTCAGGAAAAAATGACGGCAGCATAAGGAAAAAGATTAAGAAAGATAGAACGCTATGTCATTTTTAAAACCACAATAGGGAATTGTGAGATTATATTCCATTCTAACTGGAAAACCAAATACAATGTCAGTAAAATAAGAAATAGATGGAAAAATTGGAATGCGCGTAAATATATTGGAATGCCCGATGGTGAGGAGTACTAAAATGGGAACATGGCCCAGTTTATTTTTTCAAAATGCCTTAAAAATGCACAACGACATGCCCAAATCTAACAGAGTTAAACGCAGCATGTCATGCAGATTACAATCATCGACTTACTTCATTGAGTTTGTAATGTCGATGTATCTAAAACAATTTGCTATCGGTTTTGTCTTGTGATTTAATCGTGCTCTTTCAGGTCAAAAATAATATTATTTTTTAAGAAGGATACAGAACTTATGTGTTAAAAAATATAGAATACCAAAATACCGCAAACTTATTTGTTTTAAGTTATCAAAAACTGACCTTAAAGTCAATGATCTATATTCAGTGGAACAATTGTTGAGAAAATATTGACCGTTTTATGATTTTCAAAGTGATTTAAAAATATTAAAGTTGGGAATTTTTTGTTATATCATTCCATTTGAAAACTGAATTTGAAAAAGAGAGAAGCACCGATCAAAGTCCAAAGAATAAAAAAACCGAAGTTGTGGCATGGCTGGCAAAACGCGTTGTCTTCACATCCAAATAAGTGGCTCACCTAGGCCCTCTTTCGATCGCTGAGGTCGCGTATTGAAAGCTAAATATCTTAAACAACAAAAAAAACAATCCACAAAAAAACATTTTAGTTAAGCCAGTAATTGTAGATCTGCGTCTACCCAGGTAGCAAAGTAACGTTGGATCAAAGTTTTGAGAAGGGTAACATAGTCGCGATTGAACGTTGAATGGCGGTGCGGGTGGGGGGGGGGGGGGGGGGGGCCGGGGCATTGGGGGGTGTTTGGACCATTATATAGACCAAAAGGAATTTTCAGATTTATTTTTTAAAGGAATAGACTAGCAGTTTGGTCTTAACCTTTCATGACAAAACTGCAAATATCGTGATATAACCGCCAAGTTTTAGCATTTTTAAAGAATTCATCTTTCGTGCCCCACCCTTGTGTTTGGAACATCAGTACATCGTGGTATACCTCACTCCAACACACAATTTCAACATGGTGATTCTCTTTGTGTTCTATCAAGACATGTCTCTCCTAGCGAACAAAATCCCACCATTATAATGATCCTTTGTAGGATTGGTGAGGACTGTTTCCCCATTTGAAAATGGTAAAGCTTCTTTGATTCAGTGATTAAGAATCTGCAGTCTTTATGGGAGGCGTGTAAACGACTCTCAAATGTATAATCTTCCACCAGCAAGCATGGAAGAGGATTCACACCAGTAACATAACGTGACTGAAACAGTAAGTCCAGCCCCCAGCAGATGAGGTGTTTTTTTGGTGACCTTCGCCCAAGTATACCCTAAAAAAACTCGAGAGAAAAGGTGAGATCTGGGTTGCAAAATCATGGTTGCTAGCAATATTAAGTAGAAACATCTGTAGGAATATCAAAAAAAGGTGTCATTGATATGTTATTTGATCCGACAACCAATTTTAACCGTATCTTACAGGGAACACCTGACTGAAAAAGTGCGGACCTCCAGGATCCACGGTACATGCTATCTTGGCGGTCCAGTAGCTCTAAAAGTTTGGGGATAACTACCCATTTCATGATTGATTGGTAGGAGTATGATGATCTTCAAGCAGAATGTTAGGCTTTAAGGTCTGAGATGTTCCATTGAGGAGAAAAATGGACGTTTTCATCTCGCCCCTTTTGTACAGGAACGATGGCCAGTATTACTGTGTGAAAACCAGCGCATGCAACCTGCTTTTATTTTAGATAATTTTGTGGTTTACCTGTTGCATGTAAGTAAAATGTATAAATACACGATAACAACCACCATCAAGAAAAAACGTGTACCCCAGGTAGGAATACTAGTCTTGTGATTTCGGCACCTTCTGTTTTTGTTCAATTGTCCACCCTAGATATCCTGAGAAAAGCTGATTCACATTGAATTAGAGTTGATACCGATCTTGCGGTTTTGTGTTATAAGCAATTGCTTGTTTCCCACGTCCCACAGGCCACTGTGCTGTAATTTCTGTCGTTTACGGACAGGACAATAACAAAATTGCGATTTTCTTACGATGAGATCGAATTTGCAGGTAAGATTAGGTACATGTGGATGACTAAGGCTAATGGATGCAGGTGAGATCCAAAATCTCATTTTTTTAGGTAAGACGGAGGGAAGAGGTTGTGGATCACGAAATGCCCCTTAATTGTGCTATTAGATGACTAAAATGTGCGTATACATGGAAGTACTGCTCATGTTATTTGCTGTATTATCAAAAGTTGTATTTTTGTACTAAGTTTGTTAAAATTGTATTATTTTTCATAATCAATTCTATCATTTTATTTGTTATTGTACATTTATTATTGATGTAATAATGACATTTATTACCTTAACAACAACAAAAGGATTTGCTTTTAAAAGCATTCGAACCTTTGCCATAACGTGAAGTTGAAATCAAAATCATCTTCATAGATCACGGTTACAACAATCTAAAATTGACACATTTTCATAAACCATGTTTATAACCACTTCAATTTCTACCGACTTCTATACCCTTTTTGAAGTCACATTTCTATGACGATACCAACAATGTCACTTCACCAAATAAATCCAGGCCAACTGGGATGAGTTGCTTTAGCTCGCTCTCACGCCCCTGTTTTCTTGTCTGTTTCCCACAGGTTAGTGTTGCTTGTGTTGGCCCAGTTTTTTAACGGCGTAACAATATTGACATTCTGATTGCTTTGTGAAGCTGAAGGGAATCATGCTGGTACTATTTGGAACAGGTTTCGTTTATATCTGTTTGGAAAAGTATTCATGCTTTTATAAAAGAAGATTTGAAGGAGCTCAATTATTGCAATTTTTTGGAAGCATTTCTTAAAGACACAATCAGTGATTCACCCGAAAGAGCCAAAGTATTTGAAATTTGCAGGAATAGCTTAAAACTGAAGGATAAGATTGTAAAATTCTCATAAGTTACTTCTTTCAACTGAACAATTGCAACCGTTGATTGTTGATTGTCATCTTTCTCAGTGGCAGTAAACAACTTTTGTCATTATGTACGGATATGCAGGAATCCGCAACTATGTGGATTGCAGTGTCTGGGTATCTGCTAACCAAATGTTGTCCTCTGTGTTACTCTGTGTAAAGTTTAATGCAAGGGTTAAATTGTGTAGATTGTAATCTACAAAATACTTTTTATTCGATTGCAATCGGACATTCGGTTCCCGAGATATTGCTGATCAAAGTGAAGCAGTGTACGCAAAATTTGTGAAAAATGACTCATCTCCTATATTTTATCATGTGAAAAATTTCAAGGGGTTATATTTAAGATATTTTAAAAGATATTATATCTAAACTATTCAACACATTTATTTTGGTTAAGTCGAAGTAAATAAATACTCATATTATCTTTTCCATAATTTAAAGTAATTAAATGTCACTGGGTAAGTGATTTTTATGTATTTATTGTTACCTCACCCTGTGATATTTAAGAAAATTATTTCAAAAATTAATTACAAAACAATTTCAATGATTCTTTCATTAATAATTATGATAATTCAGTATAAAATGAAATTGTAAAAAATAATTGCATATTTCACATCAAAAGCGCCCTCAATTTTGCCTGATGTTTCGAGGTCTATAACTCGTTTCGTTAAAATACGCAAACATCCAAAACGAAAACGTAACTAGAGAACGCTATATGCTATGAACATGAAATTTGGCACACATATTAAGCAAATATAGGGCTAGTGAACCATGAAGGCCGATTTTCAAAATTTTGTTCCAAATTCAAATTACGCCATGAAATTATGCAATTGGTCGATTGCCGGTTACCATGGCAACCAGAGCAAAAATTTACATGAATTTTAAAACTTAGCGACATGAGCTACAATATGATGGGCACATGTGGTCCAGTGGATACAACAACCGTCTCATGAGCCAAAGGTCCTGGGTTCGAGTCCCGCTGTGGCCAATGTGTTGTGCACTTGGGCAAGGCACTTTACCTCGCTTGCCTCTCTCCACCCAGGTGCTAAATGGGGAGCTGTTAGGAATATTGTTCATTGAGCGCCGTCCAATGGTATGAGTATGCCTTGGGCATTTGTAAGGCAGCTGACATATTCTAGTGGCAGCGGAATAAATGTAAAGCGCTTTGATACATTGTGAAAGGCGCTATATAAATGTCGACATTTATTTATTTTTTATTTATGATGTATAAAATGTATATACCACTATTTAGGAAAATTAAGAAAAATCATTTAAAAGTTCACTGCTTCAGACCCCATACTCCCCCCTAAGTTGTATTACAAGATAATTCTACCCTGAGGACTTCTTGTTTGAGTTTTTACTTCTTAAGGGTTTCCTCTTTCTGATGTCTTCAACCTATGCAAAGCAGTGATGTCATTTTGCTGTATCATTAAAAAAATGTACGTTTCTGTTTGCCAGATGTTACGAAAATTTTAAGTTAAAACCCAAAGGCAACATTTTGGTTCTACTCTTGGAACCTGCAAGTGAAAATTCACGTTTGAATTAGCACAGCCAACAAGTATGGACAGAACACGTAGGAATAAACCATTTCGAGATTCCTGGAATATGTATTTCTAGAAACACCGGAATTATGCATTCAAAATAGTAGCAAGCTCTCAGTAATTCAATCGTATTCACATAGAAATTGTATGATATCTCCAAATCAATGAGCAAGACCTGAATTTGTTTTTTAATGAATTTTGTTGTTATGAGGATATTAGGTAGTTCACGCTACTTTGATTCTGAATGGAAGTCTGAGGATTTCATTCATTTCAATCCATCCAGTCATGATCTAGCAGCTAGGGAATTATAATCACTATCACACCAACGATACGAGTGGCAATATTCGATCCTACTATATGTACATGATAGTTTTAGGCGGAGATGGTTTAAAAACAGGACTGCGCATTATACAATTTTTAACTAATTGAACTACTCTAAACATAACTATATAGTTAGAAAAGATATTTAACTATTTTGTGTTTTGGATGAGTTTACGCATATTTTGCTTCTTGTTTATAATGCCTTAGTATAGGGTGACCAAAATGCAACCCGTGAAATATATTGATATATTCATGGGTTGCAATTTGTTTGGGTCACACTGTATTTAAATTTATGGTTAAGGGGGGGGGGGTTATCTCGTTCCAATTGGGATTTTTTTCCTCTGCGAAAAGTGAGATATTGTAACAGCCATATGCGGTAAAGTCTTAGCTTTTGAAATACTTTTATTTGACTAAAATCCGACTCTTGGTTCCGAAGATATGACTAATCAAAGTATAGGGGGCGACAACAAGTTTGGCGAAAATCATTTTGTCATATACTTTGCATGTATTACTAGTTTCAACCAGTGATAATTAACATTATTTTTCAAAAAATAATTATGGGCTGTGGTTTTGTTTCTTTTTAAATTTTGTATTGAATTATTAAATAAAATGACAAAGATTAAATATAGCTCACTTTTAACATACTGCGATACGTTTCTTATGTATTTCTTTATTTCCTCACCCTGCTATATTTAACAAAATTATTTTAAAAATTAATAACAAAGTAATTAATGCATCTTTTTCAATCAAACTTTGATAAAAATTATGATAATTACTACTGTACATGAAAAATGCAAAACAACTGCATAATTCGTATAAATAGCGCCCTCAACGTAGCACAAACTTTAAAGGCCTATATCTCAGTTCGTAAAAAAGCGTAAAATGGCAGTAACTAGCAAACGAAAAATGGTATAGGAATGACATTTGGCACAGATGTTAAGAAGACTAAGCTCTAGAAAACCATGTTTTCCGATTTTTGAATTTCTCCTTTGTTTTTAAGTTATTCAGTAAAACTTGCTTATTGGCTGGCTCCCGGTTGCCATGGCAACCAATTCAAAAATCCGAGAACATGGTTTCCTGCGGAATGTCCCAGGGAACATTCTCCCTAAACCCCATTAATGTACGTCAAACGGTGTTTGAGTTACGTTTTTTTAAAAAAATAAGCCAATCACGGGCCTAGCATGGTTACCATGGCAACAAAGGTGAACTCCTTTTCTAACCTCGTTTACCCTTTTCCACACGATAACGATTAACAATAAACTTGTATCTGGTCTCTTTTTCTCTTCTCCTGATGTCATCTTTCTATGAAACATGATTTCAACTATCAAAGATAAACGATTATGGCTATTTGTAAGATTTCTTTTCGAGTATAGAAGCCACTAAGATTGCGGGTAGTTATGTTAGTTGAGTTCTTGAAATAAAAGCCGGACTTACGGAGACAAAATATGTGGGAACGCCCCATCCAAGGCCCCGTGATCTTCTTTATCTTTGAAAACCAAACTTTTTTTCAAGAAACAATAAAACTAAGTACTTCATCGAGACTTTTAAATGAATTACCTTTTTGTTTTTTTTTTTGTTTTTTGTAACTGTTTTTTTTTTTTTTTTTTTTAATTCTTGATTTCACACAAGCTTTAGAAAGTAGACAAAATTTCGTAATGCGAGGTAATAGAATTATAAATATCAATTAAAAAGGCGCGGAACCCTGGCCGTGAAACGAGAGATGGGTTTCTCAAGCGACCAAATGTTTGTGAAATGGGAGTTGCGCGTATCCTAACTACTTTTAAAGTGATATTGGCTCATTGTTGTGCCCATTCAAGGGCAAAAACGGAACTAAATGGGCGAGTAGAGAGCCAATGCATCCAAGAACTTCCCAACCAACGGGTCTGAATAAGCAAATGAGGAAAATGATGTGGCCTGGGATGTGATCATCACGCGTTTCAAACAAGAATTGACAGTCCAGCTACGTCAATACACAGTAGTCGTGCTTTCAAAATACAGCTTGATTAGACCTGGTCTATTGGATATTGGGCTTGCTATAATGTCTGAAGAAACCAATGCTAGCAGGGAAATTCTTCACATTATCTACAATAAACATACAAACCACACCAAATGCATAATACACATTATTTGAAATGAAGTTTAGTAGAAAAATGATATACATCACTAGGATTATACAGGTTTTTGGAAGAAGACAATAAACCTGCTGTAAAGACTGATATGCTTGCCTGCATCAGATTTAGAATTTTAATGTTCATGATGCACCATGATTTGGAAGTCCATCTTTATGAGGCCATGTGACCCCAGGCGTGTGGGTGGGATAAAAAACACCCTCTGATCGAAAAAAAACAATGATTGCATAGCTAGCTTCTATTAAAATCTTTTATGGATAGTAGCTTTTCATGAGAGGCGTGTTAGGGACCAATTAATTGTATGCATTTTAAGCATTCCTCCATCGTATTTTCGCTTATTCATTAACTTGGTTCTTAGCGTCCTCTTTCAATGTATTCATGTTACTTTCATCACCCTTTCCGGTCGTTCACAAACACGTGATGGAGTTTCTAATCATTTGTGATTAGTGTCCCCGGAAATGGATGTCTAGCCTGCATATTTTCTTAAGATTCCATCAGAAATACAGTGAATTTACTTCATTTATGGGAAGGATGTATTAAAAACATTTTCTTTTGATTTTGGGGGAATAATGACATGATCGTTTGGCATTTCAGGATGGTATCAGGAAAGTGGGCGTCATGGATTGTCCGCATTAGTGGATGATCCAGACCATCTAAATTAGCCTTATTGGTACCACCTAGGGGAGGGGGGGCGGGCCAAGGAGGCATTTAATAACCAGGCTACCTCTACTAGATATACACGACAATGCATGATGCCATTCTCAGTGTGCTTAAGCGATATAGTCGGGTTTGCAAAAGATTTTACAGGGGTCAGAATTGAAAAGTGGTCCCAATGTGTTTTGAATGCATACCAAAATGGTCGTATGATCACAAGGAGTAAAAAATGTATAGTTTTTGTGCTATCTCTGACTTACCCTTTATGTAGTTATAAACTGAAAACCGTTTGTAGAGGCAAAGGTCAAATTTAGCTTCTGCGGGTCAAATTTAAAAAACCTTCAATTTCAGTGGAAATGGTCTCATATTTCTTTGGATGTAATCCCAAGTAAAATAAGGTATAGTTTTGGACAATTGTACACATGCTAGTTACCAAGTTACATCCAACATAACCCCATCCCTATAGGGGTTATAGGGGTAGTACTAATGAGTGCGTAACTTGTTAATTCACATTGCCTATGTCCAAACTTTCCTTATTTTTAATTGTATTTGCTTCACTAGGAGTAGCCATACACTCGTAGAGTGTTGTACTTAATGGCTTCCTTGTTCTTATTAGATTGATTTTCAATCAAAAAAAGTCCAAACGTCCGATTTGTGCTGGTACTAAAATTCATAATTTTGCTATTGTGATTTTTATCAGAAGATACCAATAAAGAATCATTGAACTTAGCTACTGGATGAACGAATTAAATTATCCACTTTGATTTCTCGAATCAATTATTCCAAAGATACTGACGTAAAATTTTTCAAACGAAGTTTCTTCATAAAGAGATCCACCCAAAACATGAGATTATACTTATAACCAGATGCCAGGTCCCAAACTAGTTATTTCATCATTTTTACTTGACACACATTTTTGGATAACTTTATATGCCCCCTAGTATCATACCCTTTCATGGATCCCACAAAAAAATTCACACAACCCCTTGTAAAGGGGGGTCAATTTTGCCCCACAGTGAATATGGTGAAATATTCACTTTGTTCTTATTTGTGTGAGGTCGTTTTTTTGTTTTTTCATCCTTGAGGGTGGATTTGGGTATAAAAAAAATGAATGAAATGTAAATAAACTTTCCTTTGCCATACAATATTAGATTTCTTTCTTGGCACAGGGTGTTAACATTCACACCCATTTAAATAGCCTATGTTGCACCTCTGTAGCCCCCTCTCTTAATCTTGATAAATGGCATACGGCTGGCATACGGGCTGTGCCTACTGATTGCTATACTGTTGTACTTCCCTGCTGCAGTCTTATCAGTTTGCACATGATTATTCCACGACTAATCCTTCTTTACAATCATAATTGGCTTTAATCCCCATGAACATTTTGTTGTCAAGATTGTCTAGGATATTATTTGGTACTTAAAAATGCAGTCACAAGTTGCTTTTGTCACCTGTGTGATATTGTAAGACATTGAGTTTTGGTGTAACTGCATCGAGACGGCAGAATTTGACAGCTTGAAATGACATTGCTACTTTATAAGTAACAAACATATTGGGCAGACAATGATACGTCCTTGGATTAAAGTGGAATAAATATTATCTTTTCTTATATGAATTGCGGACGTAACCGCGTGGGGGGGGGGGGGCACTCGAATTTGGGTTTGGTCGGGGATGTGCGGCTGAGGCCTCGAAACCCTCACCACGGCATAGGCCTATGGCTTTTCTCAGCCTAAGGTCATTTGGTAGAAAAGTGTACATTTTAGGTTTTCTTCAAACATCATATTACGTTTTGTTTTAAACGGTTGCTTTTAGAGCATTTTGTGCAAGTTTTTTTGGTAAAATGGACCCTATCTAATGTCTTCTGATAAAAAAACCCCGCCCATGTCTATGGATTTCTCAGTCATATGGATAAATCCTTCAGGCCAGCTTAAAAATTAATACAAAATTTCATAACTAAAACAATTTAGGTAAAAACAAAGAATAACAACTGAAATAAAGAAACAATTAAATGACAAAACTAAGATAACTACCCTATTGAATCCAAGTTGGCAAAATAAAAAAAAAAATCTGTATCTCTAATTTATTTTATTTTAAAATGAGTAAAAACAAAAATAATGCCATGCTAGTTAATACAATTATTTAAAAGAAATTAGTATTAATAAATAAAACATTAAACGTAAATCAATCAAAATAAATACAAATGAACATAACAAATAATAAACAATCATTCTAAAATAAATACAAACAATACTTAATTAAAATATGACCAAATAAAATACTAGTAGATTAAAAGAAAATGAAAATAAAAAGCAAAGAATTTGTTCAGTAAAGATGCGGCATGGTATTTTAATCATTTTCTGTTATTAAATACCAACAGATGGTAAATAAAATGAAATTGACAAATTAAAAAACACAACTCCAATAAGGTATGTAACAACAAAAAAAAAAAATTAAAAATAAAAAAATATAAGCATTGAAAATGAACAAATATATGTGTTTAAAAAATAAATATGATACTAATTTTAATGGCCAATTGACACAAAACTCCGCTCTTTGATGTATTTTCTTTTTAAAATAAATTGTAAAGATTCCAATTGCATTTGATTATTTTTCTTTAAAAATTAATCGTAAGAGATCCAGCCTTTGTGACTTTTTGAAACAATTACTCATATTTTTTTGTGGATGTGATTATGTAAAGCCTCATTGTTGGGATGATTCTTCTTAGCATCATTCAAGATAACATGACATTGATTTCTCGATTTCCAAACTGGATAAGATGTGTTGGGTTTTTCAGGATAACTTTCTCAGCTATTTATTTTTGTGTGGTCAAATATTAATATTCTGTGTTTCTAGTTTCAATGTAAGATCCCTGTTTGCAACGTTAAATCTTTTATTAGGTAATAGGAGACCGAATACTCTGTTGCTATGAAAAGAGGGAAACTTTCAAGCCATTTTAGAAAATGGAGGTTCGATTTTTATCCTCCGTTAACTCTCCTTTTCCAACTTGGTGCTGTTCATCTGCTTTATATTACTACCTGTGTTGATTTTTATGTATTTTCTGCTGTATTTTTGTTAATTGTTAAGTGATCGTTTGTAATTGCTGCTTGTGATTTTTGAAAATGTAGTAAATACTGAAAGGGAAATACAATATGAAGACTAAATTAAAACAACAAAAGAAAAAAAAAACAATTATGACATATGTAAAATATTTATAATTAACCAAAATAAATATATAAAAACAAGGAATAAGACTTAAAAATCGCCAAATAATAAAACTAGAATTAAAGTGACAAATAAAAATTTGAAAAAAAATTATCAACTAAAAAATATATTCCATTTTTATAATATTTTTTTTATTTGTGAAAAGAAAAACCTGAAATTGAGTAAAGGTAATAAAGTGTTGTGAAAGTGATGATTGGCAAACACTTGTGGGTGTTGATTAGGAGACCTTGTGCGAAATTTGGAAAGGGAACCCTGTGGAAGGTGACCCTGTGGAGGTAATTGTGCAGGAAATCTGGGTAGTTGAAAAGGAAACCGTTTGATATTTGGCATCGGTGTGGAGGCTGTGTTGAAATGCGGGCTTGGGGTAGTTGGAAGGGGACCTGGGTTAGTTGGGAAAATTCATCCGTGTTATAGAGGAAAGGGCTGAATCTGGGTTTACTGGGAAGTGGCTGTTAAATCTGGGAAGGGGCTCTGAGACAGTTGAAAGGGTATCATTGTATTTGGAATGACCCATGGGCTAGTTGGAAAGGGACCCTGTGGTAGTTAGGCTCTTAACTCTAGGGCATGGCAGTTATAAAATGGGACCTACATGCGGGGTAGGGTGGGGGGGGGCATTGAGGGAATTTCCCCCGCCCTTTTCTTTGCCCCATCTTCCAGCCAGAAAACCAATGACATAATTTTGTGGCAGAAATTCAGAGAATGTTCGGCTAAAACACAAAATTTTGGCAAAAATCAGCGATTTTTGGACCAAATCTCAAAATTGTTAGTTTTTGCCCCCCCCCATTTAAAAAAATCACTTTTGCATCCCCCATTTTCACCCCCATTTCACTTCCCAAAAATACACTTTGCTCCCCCCAAAAAAGAAGTCTGGTGTCGCTACTGACACCCAGACATAGTTGCATTAGTAAACTGTGTCACCAAGCTAGGGCCCCCTGGTCCCATCCCCGCCCATCTAACTACACCATGGGCCCTTAGGGTGTGACAAAATTACTATACAGATCAACGTCTGAATAAGGTTCCGTGCTTATCCTTAACATTTAACCAACATTGGTTATCCCCGCCTCAAACTGTGAAAGCCGAGATCCGCGCAGTTCTACTTGATATTAGGAATGAAACTTTAAACAAACTGGTCCACATTAATGGTAACATGATTCTGTGACTGCTGTGCGACTCTGAAATTATCATAGGACTGTTCGAATCAACCACAATCTATATGAACTTCTGAAATGGTTGCCACTTGTTTGCGACAAAAATCGGACAAATCAGGGAATTTTAATTCTGACAGGAAATCCAGAAATTTTCCTACATTTTTTTCCTTATTTGTAATATACAAATTGTTAAATAGTAAAATATTGCTCAATACTGATAACATACGAACTAAATGTCCAAAATGTGCCAAAATGAACCTTAACAATGGCCAAAAGAGGGAGGGTGGGCTGCATGGTTCATGTAAATATTGTCATTCTGGTGATAAGGACATGGAAAATGATGACAAGGATCGGTGGCAACAATGACAAATACCAATTGAGATGATAGTCTGTGAAGCACACCCGTTTGATACCTTTTGTATATTCTGGACAACTTTAATGCATGATTTCAGCAACGATGTAGGTTTGAGCCCAAAATAAGGTGCTATTCATATTCCTGGGTGATTTGCCTTTCATTTGAACCCCATAATTTGATCTACTTGCATACTGTTCAAAGTTGACCCCCCTGGGGGGCCCCACCAGGGGGTCTGTGTGAAGGTTTGGAAATCAGCCCTCTGAGTTCTTTTCATGTGTCCCGGCTATCTACCTGGCTATAGTAACCAAAAATAGCATTGGGAATTTAAAAAATGGTGTGCGTGCTCCCTGGTTATTAAGAGCGTGCCTGCCTCACTTAGGAATGTTTTTTGGTATATCAGAGCAACTCTTATTTTTCTTAAGGTCCGATAAAAAACATCCTATCAGAACATCTATGGGTAGAACGAACAATTTGGCACTATTATGGGTAGACTATTACAAACCTTTTGATTGTTTTATTGGAGAAAAAATAAAATGGTCAATCCTTCGCTATTACGAAAAGGACTGCAATTCTACCTAAAACGTGTTCATACAACAAATCATATTCAAAACTTGCAACTATGTAATAGCCATACATTCTACATTCACAGCATGCTTTCGAAAAATTGTAGCATTCAAAGAAGTACCATGGATATACAGGACAAGTCAGATTTTTTTTGTATCGAATTCAACCGCTTCCCACGTTGTTTACATTAGTTGTTCTGGAATGGTGCAGGACTCATGTTGCCTATTCAATGGTGAATTTACTCAAAACACTTGTAATCTTTCATGTTTTTTTTCACGCCAAATTGTGATGTTTTCACATTTGTGACGGAACGCATGGGATTATGGGTGCATGTTTAACATTAGTTGGAATATTAAACTTTAAGTTTGTTTTACCGCCATTATGTTGTTGTCATGTCTTAAAATTGAAAGAAGTGGCATTCATTAGTGTATCACTTCAAAATTATAGCTAAGCTGTATGTGACCTGATAGACCATTCTTAGTTTCGTGTGAAAAACAAAATCTTATATGAATATTTGTAAAGAGCTTTACTAGATTTATCTTGAGTTGCTTAGTGGTGTAACGTGACATTCTAGGAACGTTAAGGTATATTAGACACCAGAGAAGATGAGAAAGATGTAGAACACTAAGATGTCTTGCAAGCTTATATCAATTAACGATTCATTGGATGTTGCATGGAATGTTCATAATTTGTCAAGAAGCAAGCATAGCATGTCGTAATAGGACTCTATCTAAGCCATGCTGCTAGTGTTTTTTATATTAGAAAGCCTTTACTTCCCCCAAATGTCTAGTCCAGTCCAAAAACAGAAGGCGCCAGCCACCTTTCGGCAAGCCATGTTTACTCTCTAATTCAATTACTTAGTAAATAGTAGCAATTTGCCAGTAAACTTGAATTGAACAGTGGTTGCGACAATGATGCTGATATTGAAAGGAAATGATGTTGGTGGCGGGACGGGGAAACAAGACACAAAATGTCGATGAGTGAGGATGAGACGGATACAAATAACATACTGTTGTTTATTTTGCTGTTGATTTTAGTGAAGCATCGTAGGAGACTTATAGAACTAAATGGTTTAAACAATAATATTTCTTCGTTGGCACTCCATTTTACGGAAAATTAAATGAGAGGGTGACAGATTGCACTGTTCAATGTACCATATTTTACTGTGTTTTAACCCTCGTCAGTCGAACTGGGGTGTGGGGTGGTAAAACATTCCTTCTTTTTTGCGCCCGACTAAACCCCCTTTTCCGTTGCCAAATGAGTTAATGTAATTTTGAATTATATTTTACGCTCCTTTTCATGCAAAAAAGGTAGAGAAGTAAAGTAACAGGGGTGATCACAAAAATGATAGATAGGGTGGTGGCAACCCTCCCTCGGGAGAGGAGAAGTAGCACACGCCTAGTAAGATGCAGGATACACACAGTTGATTTTGGTGCCAAAAGAGAGCTATGGACCTCTTCTTTTCGTAGATAGCAACGATTGAGTCACAAACATGCCTTGCCAATACGTCAGAAGGACGTAATAAATTTTGCATGTCAACAAAACTATCGTTTTCTGTAGACACAGTTTGAATAGGGGAAGATGATGTTCTACCAAAAAAAGTTGGGGAATATCATATGTTCATGCGGGTTGTTTTTGCGATCTGCAGGTGGGGAATGAGGGGGTCTAGATTATATACACAGCGCCTATAAAGTGCTATAATTATGCTTTTTGATCCAGTAAAAGGGCAAATATCTAGTTTTCCACACACCTGTATCCAGTATTTTCATAAGTTGCCTTAACACTGACGTCATATGGGAAGTTTGGTATTATTTTGATATCAATGGAAAGAAGGAGGGGGGTGCGGGATTTTTTTCCCCCGTGGAAAATGTGACTTTTCCAAAAAGTGGACCCATTTTTTGGTGAAAGTGGACTAAACCACCCTCTAAAATGGAGCTTTTTTTGGACTTTTTTAAACATTGTATTACCAAAAAAGTAGACTTTCTTGTCAAAAAATTCAGCAAAAAGTCGAATTGGGGGGGGGGTTGCGGGGGAAGCGGTAGACCGCCCCCCCCCATGCGTACGGGCCTGATTCGCAGGGAAGAAAACATCACTGTTC
The DNA here is from genome assembly GCA_023653785.1 of Ophioderma brevispina. NCBI lineage: Eukaryota > Metazoa > Echinodermata > Ophiuroidea > Amphilepidida > Ophiodermatidae > Ophioderma > Ophioderma brevispina. The sequence goes on along the minus strand of JAMKCH010049418.1, from coordinate 55,353 downwards.
AAAGATAGAATCGCCATTCCATTACTTGTTGTAGAAGAGTGTCCGTACGGAGAGTAATGACTAAATATCCGATTTGGTCTTTATTAGGTCAGTTGATAAACGTGCAGAGCATTGAGTAATTTGTTAGCGGCATGTGCAAAAAAGCTGATTTTTGATTATTGTTTCGATTTTCTGATTTGGCAAATCAATGTCGTTGCCTTTCAATGCTTTTCTGCCATTGCGTCACATGTGACGTCGTGTATACACTCTTATTATCCAACGTTATATGCTGATGGTGACGATGATGGTGATCTATAGCCATATCTACTGCGTTCCAGCAAAGCCTAGTTTGGATGTTGATCAACGAGGTGAAAAAAATAGGGTGTGCATGGGAAGCAGTATGAAGGGTATGCACCATTTACAGTTGTGAGCAAGTACAAAACTCTCCATGATGATGAGTAATTATGGATAATGATAATGATGAGACGATGAGCGACGACGACAAAAACAGCCGACGATGATGATGAATAATGATGCTGATGGAAGATTATTATTAACTTCAAGAAAGTTTTGCAAAAACAAAACTTTAAACTGATGAGTAATTACGATATTTTCTGAAATAATCTTTTCCCGGTTCCTTATGAAATCCTGACGGCCGCATAGGAAAAGCTCAGAACAGATGCGAAAAGTTGTCATTTTTAAAACCAAATAAGGAATTGGTTGACAGATTAGATTGGGCATTTTAAAAATTAAACCAACACAGGTCAGTAAAATATAGAGTATCTATTACCTTCTGCTGCATCTGATTGGTCAGTTTACATGACCGTTATCTGCAAATGGGTTTCGCGCAGTGCATGTCCTTATTAAATCAAGCTCTTTTAGGAAGTAGAATAGACAATACCGGGTTTGCAGATCATTTATGGGCTCTATGTTCCTCGGCCAGAAAAACTTTCAAATAATGGACTCAGCTGCGCTTCGGCAATTATTTAGTCTTTCTAACCTCGGACACATGATGCGCCCATAAATGATACAGGATCACCCTTTATTTCTTAAATAGGGACAATTGGCGGGCTTAAAAGGGTATGAGAACAGCCGAATGGTGAGAGGGAGTTACTAAAATGGAACATGGCCCATGCTTTATTTAATAATGCCCTTAAATAATTAGAACAACGAAATGCTCAATCTCAACAGAGTTACGCAGCATGCAATGCAGATGACAATCATCGAATGTTTTATTGTTTTTATAATTTCGATGTTATCTAAAAACAAGATATCGGTTTCTTTTGATTCAATCGGCTCTTTCAGTCACAATAATATTTTTTGGAAGGGCTAAACAATTTCAATTTGATTAAAAAAATATAGAATCCCAAATAGCGACAACTTATTTGTTTTAAGTTATCAAAATTAAAAAAACCCAAAAAAGAATTTCTTCTAAAAGAAAAAAAATATTGACTGTTTTATGATTTTAAAATTGATTAAAATATTATAGGCGATGATTTTGTTATAATATCATTCATTTTAATCTGAATTTGAAAAAAGAGAGAAGCACCGATAAAAAGTCCAAAGATTTTGTTGGTAGGCCTGACACACACGCGTTGTCTTTCAATCAAAATAGAGGCTCACCTAGGACCTCTTTGGATAATTGAGGTTTTGTGTAAGTAAAATAAAAAAACAAATCACAAAAACAATCCCAAACAAAACAATTAGTAAGCAGGTAATTTTCAACAAATTGCCAACTGCTTTCAAAGCTTAAGATATACAGGGAAAATGCATCAAAATACTCAAATTAGAATACGCGGTAGCGCAATTGCAGTTAATTTCACGGGTAGTATTACTAATAAATATTTAGTAAGATTGCTCTCCAGTGGTTATCACGGTAAAAAGGCAGCCATGCATACATGTTTTCGAGGACTTACTTTATTTTATTCATTACACAATGTTTTTACCACTTATGTTATACGAAGTAAAGAGTTGAAAGTTATATATTTGCAAATTTGATTTTGATAATAAAGAGTGCGCTTTTGTTGTAATATATCATCAATATATTATTTTTACATTACCATCATTCACTTGTCTTTTTCATCTCATCCATGTAACTAAATCTCAGTACATACTAAGATAATGTACTTTAGTGAACAATACAATTAAGCCATGGGCCGAGATTTTGTTTGGGTTCAGCTGATTTGAGCCCTTTACGGTTACCTAAATAATATTTATAACTCAAGGGACATTTAGATATAGCAAACTATAGTTTTCAGAATCTTGTGACAAGACAGATAATATGCGACACCGTTTTTGAATTACGCAAGGGCACTCTCAAAATGTGACCTCTGCACCAAAGTCCTTCAAGAAGAATTTGAAATATTTCATAACTTTATGTAAAGCATTTGAAAATTTAACACCTTATGTGACGTGTAACCTCAATAACTCAAAGTGCCCAAGTGGATTCTTACACAAATCACACTGCATCTATGATTTGCAGAATAATTTGAATAAAGAACGTAATTTGACGCACCATACTGGTGTTCTTCAAATGCGCCGCCTCCGGGTCTACAGTCCACCTGGTATGTATTTCGTCATTGTCTGCTGACGCATATTTGTCTAAAAAGTCACGTACGAGGTTTAGAAAAACCGGCTCTGGGTGTAGATGTGCAGATGCAGGTATTAAGGTAATGCTAAGCAGTGAGAGCGTCCATGCCCAGCTGTGTTCAGGAATGTGACCGCTATCGATCGAGTAGACTTATGAAACTTAGGCGGTCACATTTCTGAACACAGCGGGGCATGGGCTTAAGTATGGGGAACTCTTAGTCTCTTACTCGGTTGAAACCGGCCAGAAGCACGGGATCTTATTTCAGCCGTTAGTGCACTGTTTCACTCTGGAGAAGATTAAAAATGAAAACTCTAATAGTCTTTGGTCTACACAGAGAACTTATGTGTTCTCTTATTCAATCAAGGGTATTCACGCCGTATTGTTAGTCAATCAATGAAATGCAACCATAGTAAAACACGTGGAACCACGTACTGTGGGAAAATCCAGCACGAGTCATGCAGAGGTCAGATTGTTATTTCCCGGGCATAAAAAGTTACATGTAAATCAAGACACTAGTTGTTATTGTGTAGTAAATAATGATGTTAAAAGGTTTCTTTTTGCGACTTCACTACCTCGTTTTTGGCTATATCCTCGGAAAAGCTAATTTCCGGAATTTAAGTTATTTAGGGGTGCATTTTTGTGTTAGGAATCCTTGTAGTTTGCATACCGTTGTCGAACAGAAAGTATTTAAAAAAAATCGATTTCTTGCAGATAGATTGGATATGCACTAATATACGCATGCATACTACACAGGCCAAACGGTTGGATAGATAAAGGATTTCAACTGTTTAGAGACGCCCGAGGGCCGAGATATGGATCACTTAAATTCCTTGAAACTGGTTTATTAATATCCCTAAACCTATCGGTTAGTATACGGACTCAAGTTCCCTGTGCTCATTCTCCTAGTGGAGTACAATAATCAGCAATTTAATTTTCACGAACTTGGTCCCATCCAGATCTACATTTTGTGTTTGCAAACTAGCAAACCTGGTCATGCAACATTGGAGGTTGATTATTGTGCTTCATTACCACATGTTATTTATATGTTATCATTGTCTATATACTCGTGGCCAAACAAAAAAATACGAAATTTTTTTTTTTTTTAAGTTGTTTATAATTATGATAATGGAAATTTCAAAATTGGTGATCTCCCACCCAATTGCTTTATTGTACAATTATACTGTTAAAATATACGCACAAAATGCTGCAAAATGACAGTTATGCCCATGATATACTACCAGTGCAAGGAGCGTAGCGATTTTTTTATGACATCACTATCCGTCCTTATTGGGAAAAAAAGCGACTGCCGATATTTAATCGATAAGTCGCTAGCATACCCAAGCGGATTTGATGCGCAAGCCCACCAAATCCGGTTGACTTGAATTCAACAAATCGCTCAGACGCTTCCAGCGACTTTGACGCTGGGGGTGGAAGGTTGACAAACGCTGCGAGCGTTTTTTTCACTAGCGATTTTACAGTAGCACGCTGCGACGGCAAGAATATGGGCATTAGAGCGTTAATTTCTACGGGTTTACTTGAAATAATTCCTGTTACCAGGAAAAAAATAAACATTGTGTTGTAAATTTTTTAAAGTGTTTCTATTTATATTTAAACTGAACGATTCAATTACAGTAGTTGGGTCACAGGATTAGCTCCCCTACATTTACTCTGGAATTTGGTAATGTGAAATAGTATTTAATCGGGGTGAAAGTGAAAGGTCTTATAGTGTGGCTTTAGTGATGTTGATGGATGTTTATTGTAAAACAATAGGGCCCTCTTGTATTGAAGACCAAACATCTCTATACTTTGGAATATCCATGGTATTTGATTTGTCAAACTTGCCGGGTTTTCCATTTTCGTACCGCATCTGTGTCTTTTTTTCTTATAGTAGAGGGAATATGACAAATGTCCTATACAACCTTGAAAAACTTCTAATAAAAGGACCTTTGTATATTCTGAGGCCTATATAAGAATAATTACCAAAAAATTTGTCCTGCTTGTAGTTGGCTGGCATTGATAAGATATTTCAAGGTCAAACGGTCAAGACCTTTATCCGGGCCTATGATGGGTTAAAACTGCTCATCCAATTGGCCTAGAAGCAAAAAGATGGTGTCTATTACATGTTTTGGGGGGTCAATAAACACAATAAACCAACAGTCTTGAGGTTTACAAAATGAATTATCAATTCTTTCAGATAGACAAGCCACTTTAATCAAAATTTTTCCACGTTTCCTCAACATAAATTAGCCAATTCGTCCGTCTGTACAAGTTATCGAAATAAACCAAAACTATTATTGCCCATAATCTATCATGTGAAAACAGCCAAAATAATATTGTAAAATCAGTGGATTCTCGATGATAACTAAGTTAACTATTCTTATTTCATTCAAATCATTTCATTTGGACCACAACAGAAGCCTCATTACCACTGTTGAAAATAAGCAAACTCCTGAAACTGCAATCACAGGCGAGTGATTCGGCCCTGCTCCACCAACATGTTTTTCTCACAAAAAATTATAACAAAAAGCTTCTCCAAACAACCTTTTGAGGGTGGAGAATAACAAATTGAGGTAGGACCGTAATAGTAGAGGCATAATGTGACACATGTTCTATGTAATCTTGAAAAATTTTAATAAAAGGACTTTTTTTAATTTTTCTTTTTTTATATTCTGGTAGGCCTATAATGCAATAATTATTTGGAGGTTAAACAAGTCCGGCTTGAAGTGCTGCGTTGTCAGATATTCAAGGTTCAAAATTCAATTGATCTATATACGGCATGTGATGGGTCATAACTGCCTAAGCCAACTGGCTAGAAGCAAGAAAGGTGGTGTCTAAACCCATGTTTTGGGGGGGTCAATAAAACAAGAAACAGATTTTTAGGCTTACCGAGCACATCATTGCTTCAGCATTGAACGCAATTTTAATCCCAATTTTTAGCAACGTTCTCTCAACGTAAATTAGCCAATTTGTTTATTTTTTTGTGTTTCAAATATTAAACAACAATATTGGACCTTACTATATAATCATCATGAAAAAACTACAATATTATTGTCAAATCAGTGAATAATTGTTCTTGGACAGATCCTCGATGATGAGTCATGTGATCTAATGTGTGGTACTAGTGATAGAACCTGTTTGCATAAATTATGTCATGTGGGTATACTATTAAATCCCATTACTACTGCTAAACATGCTCTAAATGAGCCAAATCCCGAAAATGTCAGGAAATGGCACGAACCAAATATCACGGACCACATCAAGCGGCGCTGTAATCGCCCTTCGCAAAAATGTTTCTTCACCACAAAAAAAAAAAAAAAAAAAAAAAAAAAAAAAAATCGGACAAAACCTTTTCAACCGACCCGTCTTGGGGTGGAGAATAACAAAGTGAGGGAGGACCGTATGGGGGGGGATAGTAGAGGATTAATTGACACTTCCATGTAATCTTGAACAAATTTTAATAAACGGACTATTTTGCTATATCCTGGTCAGGCCTATACATGCAAGGTAGATTTGATGGAAACAATTGTCCGGCCTTGAAGTTGCTGCTTGGTCAGATATTCCAAGTCAAAGTACTCAATGACCTTTAGAAGGCATGTGATGGGTCATAACTCGATCGCCCCAACTGGCCTAGAAGCAAACGGTGTCGTCTAAACACCCTGTCTTTGGGGTCAATGAACAATAAACATAATTATTTAAGGCCTTCCAGATGCAGCCATCATTGCTTTTCACCATTGAAAGCACTTTTTAATCCCAATTTTTACAAGTTTCTCTCAACGTAAATTAGCCATTCAGTCAGTCTGTACAAATATTAAAACAAACAATATTTGACCTTAATATATATAATATGAAAAAACTACAATATTATTGTCAAATCAGTGAATAATTGTTCTTGGACAGATCTTCGAACTGATGGAGTCCTGTGATCTAATAGTGTGGTACTAGTGATAGACCTTTTTTGCATAAATAGTTCATTTGGGTACTATTAAAATCCCCATTACCACTGCTACGGACATGCTAAATGAGCCAACTCCCTAAATAGTCGGACATGGCACGCACCAAAGATCACGGACCACTTCAAGCGGCGCTGTAATTCGCCCTTCCGCAAAATGTTTCATCTCACCAAAAAAAAAAAAAAAAAAAAAAAAAAAAAAACAAACTCGACAAAACCTTCCAACAACCTACTTGTAGGTGGAGAATACCAAATTGTGTCACGCCTAAGCTGTGTAAGGTAGGTATCATACTCAGTGTATCGCCTCTCACTCCTGAGAGAGAAATACACTGTACTATAGTGCTAGCCTCCTTCCACAACCTTACCTTGGCACAGAATACCACTGGCATGCTTTATCTGTATCGGAATGCAGGTCGCAGAGGTAGACAACACCAACGCAACCCACATGTCAACGCCCCACTATATTCGCCTCCATTCTCCTGGGTCAAGATGCTAGGTCGATCAGCAAAGAGGGTTAGACGGCAACAGCCCTCTCCGCTTGACTAACATACACATGCATCAAATAGACTCTTTGGAAGGTGGAGTAAGAAATCCAACCGAGCTCAACATCAAGCCCTAACCAAGAAGCCAGTCAACCAATTATGGTGTTTTTGTCCATTTCAGATGACTGAGGAAATCCAGCTAGCTCAAAGTGTCCTTGCTGCAGGCTTCTCTGGGCTGTCTGCAACCCCGGTTTGCAACTATGGTGAGACGTTGCAGAAACACCGGTTTCGGGGTAAAAGAAAAGAGTCTGATTCTTGGCCAAAAAGCTTGCATGTGGGAGAATAGAGACCTCTTTGTGCTCAAAGCGGTGATGGGCCTAATCCGGATACAGGGCGTGTATATCCGAACCCCCTATGGCCACCAAGGCCCGCCACTAGGAAGTCCAAAAGACTAAGCTTTCGGTTGGGGTTTAAAACTGTTCCGACACCAAGAATTAGAATTGCAAGGGAGCAATGGCAAATCCCACTCCGAAACAGGACTACGAAACGGGACAGATCCGTAAAACCATCCCTTCACAGATTTGTTGGCCACGAGGGGACTGAAAACCGTCATGCCATCACCGATCCCTTTACGGGTCTGGCCGTGGCTTCGGTTAAAAAGACACATCGGATAGTCAGGAAATTAGTTAAAACTACTCCTGAAGACTTCCTTGAGGAAATTGCCAACCTGGTTACAGTCTCAGAAATTGAATGGATCGAACTCTCTATCGGCATACCATGCATGGTAATCCTATGATGCTCTAGTGATTTTGCCTGAACAGTGATCATGGCAGCCTGTTCAGAAAGTTCCCCCACTCAGTGCAACATCCTGTCAGAAATGCGTCATGCTGGAGGGCCCTTTCCAGTCCCCGCCCTTGAAGATGGATCTGTTCCCCTTATAAGCAGATCTAGCGGCCTGGGAAACTACAGCTGCCGTGGCCATAATGGCTCCAACAGACCAGGCGTCTCGAGACAGAGCTACTCGAGGACTTTTGGGATTATGGCAACCTGGAAAAGCTATGATCAAGCGAAGGCTATCAATCCTGACCTGTCCGCTGCCATGGCGTCACGTTTGACTGCCCGGGGACCCGGGTTCAAAGAGTAGGCCCCTAATATGCCACATCTTACGATTCATTACTGAGGCGACAATCACTTTGTCGACGGTCCACCATCTAAAGATTGTGCGGGCAAACTGCAAAGTGGAGCTGCCACTCCACCGACGGCCCTCTACTTTTGGCTGTGTCTGGAGTAGGGCCGCTCCTGGGAGACTGTCCCAAACCATTGTCCACGCCCGAATACGGGAAGCGATCAGCCCGATGTCCCAAACTCGGCACCACCTGAATAGTCGAAGAATCTCCATGCATAGGCTGAGACTGATTACACCCCCTTCCTTGTTATATGTCACCACCTTCATACTTGTCGCAGTGGAAAACAATACCTTTCCCCCTGACCACGGAGCCAGTGCCGCAATCCAGAAAGACGGCGAATAACTCGAGGACTTTATGTGGTGAGGAGCCACGGAGGCTGGTCTGAGGCCTGCCCCCGAAGAGATACGAGGTGGAGTGAGCCACCCCCCCAACTTAAACGCTCGTTTCGTCAGTGGTTGTTTTAAACCGAATCCGTCGTAGGGTTTTGTTTAACCGCCTCATCGTCAGGGTGTTAAAACGCATCCATTGTCAGGGTTGTTTGATAGGTACAGGTAGGCTGAATGGGACTCCGTGCCTCATAGGAGTGGCAAAGTCCACCATTGAAGGTATGCGGTAACCTTAGTCTTCCTGGGGGAAGGAGGCGGGTGGTCCGGTTATGTTTACCACTGCCAAAAAGTTTTTTATCCGACCAGCTAAAACACATAAATTTGAAACCTAATGGCTCCATCTATCTGGGACCATCAATTTCGTTCATTTAGCGCCAAAAATATCTGCACGCCACCTTACCTTTGGTTAGTGGTAGACAAGACTCAGTTTTGGAGTAAAGGGATGGTTACCCCATTATAAATTTTCTTTTTCACGTCTATCAAAAATATATATGCTTTATGCACTTAATACTCCTGTGTATGTTACAAAATTGATTTTCCTTTCATAATCACCGCAAAAACCTAGCAAAATCACACATTCATGTATTTTTAACTCAAAATAGAAATGGCTGGTTTTTAGAACAATGGAGAAATCAAGTTTCTATGATAATTCCTCAATAAAACATTACTATGACGCAAATGGAAGAGGATATGGGACATTTTTGAGACTCAAGGAAAGAGGGGAGACTTATCAATCCACATGTACCAAAATCAAAAGGGGCAGGGCTTTGTAAATAAGGGAACATCCAAGGAGGGGTCTTAACCAACACCTTTAAAAATGGTTGAGTGGGACGAAGTTTTTAAAGACAAATTCATTTTTTTTTTTTTTAAAGCAGATAGTGCTACGTATTTTGTGAAAATCAAGGAAGGGTTGCATTTGATCGTTTTTCCTATATGCTAATTGTGTTTGTTGACCCGAAAAAAACCTTGGTATAGACACCTAATTGTGCTTTGAGACCAAATGGTTTGAGGAGTTATGATCCATGATATGCTTATAAAGGTCATTGACCTTGACCTTGAATATCTGGACCAACGCAGTGCAGAAGGCCGGACAAATTTTTTCATAATTATTCACATATAGCCCTACAAGAATAACAATAAGTCCTTTTATTAGATTTTTTCAAGGTTGAATCCCATATGGCCTCTAATTATCATTTTGTGTGGTGAAAATAAGCTTATATTAGATTGCACTGGTTCTTGGACTTACTTCTGAAATTCGAGTCAAAGTAAATTAAGCGAGCGCTGCGCAGCAATTATCGCGCCTACTACAAACGGCCTATTGACACTGTAGCGCGCCGTCTAAATCGCGCGCGATTAAGACAAAGCGCATGATCGGCGCATGATGTACGAACAAAACCAATCTCTTACACATGATACAAAAATACTGGTATATTAAGTTGACAAATACCAGCATTTCTTGTGAGACTTGGTGGGAGTTTATTGAGTACTTTGTAATTCTAGGTTTACAGAGTATAGTTTCATTTATATTGAATGCAACAGAGGGCTACTTACACTAACCAGGGTGCACAGGCGACAACTAGGGCGGCGCCAGGGTAATAATAATAGGAGGGCAAGAAAAAGAAGGGGGGGGGGGAGGGGGACGGGGAGGAAAAAAAAACAAAAAAACCCCCCAGTAAAAAAAATGACCATTTTGGTTAAAAACCCCTATTTTTTGCGCAAAAAACCCTGTTTTTCCTAAATTTTGAAAATCTCAGGGGGAGCGGCCGCCCCTGCCACCCCCTGGCGCCGCCCCTGGAGACAACCATAGTGATTTTCTGTTATTTTTACTTGACACACATTTTTGATAACTAATTTATTCCCCCTAGTTTCTACCATTTCAGGGATACCCACAAAACAATTCCCCTGGTAAATGGGCGGTCAATTTATGCCCCTACAGTAAAGTAGAGGAAACATTAACGTTGTTCTTATTTTTGATTGCATTTTTGTTTTCCAGTCCACAGAAGGTTGGTATAAAATGAAAGGAAATGTAATAAACTTTCATTTGCCATACATAAATTTGAATTTTTTTCTTGGCAGAGGGGGTGAATTACCCATTTAAATAACCTATTTTGAGCACAATCTGTAGCGCCCTCTCTTGTTCTTGGGTAAACTCAGGTGAAATGGCATACATACAAATCAAACAAGATGAATTAAGACTTAATATAATTAAATCGGGTCATTCCTCTTTAAGGCAGAAGTTTTGTTATATTTGGGAATGTTGATTTATGTACCCAAATAAGCAAATTTCAGAGAATGTGAGCACCTTCATGCAGTTGTATTCTTTGAAAAAAAAAATCATGTTTGAAAAGTCAATTTCATTGTACAAACCATCTAATTGACAAAAATTAGCATTATATTTAAGGAAATTGTATCCTCAGAAAATCTCCTCGTGTCCCTTTAAGATCAGTGACCATAAGTGATTTCCAAATATTCTACACACATTGAAGTCGAATTACTTTCAATATAACACCCAACATAACTTAAGTTTGGCTTAAGTTTGGCTTTTCCCCATCTCAGACTTTGCCTCTAGAAACATATTTCAAGGTTTGCATCTTTTGCATTCTGAAGGTATTGGCACTGAATGAGGGGGATGTGCAGTTGGTGGAAATTATATAAAATTCCACGTTAAATCTGTTGAAAGATGTAGTCCGATATCAGAGAAAAATCAATTCGGTGTTTAATGAAAGCATTCAAGTCAACGTAAACGCATTTATACCTATATTATCTCTGAAAACATTCTGACTAATCGTATTTGCTTTAATGGTATTCAAAGTAACATGTGAGTTGAATGTTACTGACTTTTGAGCGCCCGTATTTTGGATATACGAAGAAAAGTCTTTGCACTCTCTATGTAGACATGAAAGGCCAGATTGTCTTAGTTCGTTCATGAAACAGATGAATCGGGCCACATATTCTGCCTCCTCTCCCGAATAATCGACGCTGTCCAAAACTTTTCCTCCGGTGACACGATGGGTTGAATCTATTATAATACCAACTAACCAAACCTTTCAACTGGTTTTCTTGCAGGTAGCTCGCAAATCAATTTGTGAGGTGAGAACTCTGCACCTTCCACCACCATGCTGGCTACGCGTCCTGGAGATCTTTTTTGACACCAGCTGGCACGTTATCTGACATTTGTGTTCACTTCATAATTATAGTTCTAACTTACTTGTGTCTGTCATGCGTTCGGTACAAATTAGATAATGATCATACATATGCAAATTACGTTTTTACATTCACGCAGCCACAGTCAAAGCTCTTGAGTAATAAAAAGCGAAAAAAACCAACAGTGAAAAGTCGTGCTTTTAACTTTTTTTCAGTACTATCTTTAACAATAGCTATCTAAATTCAAAGGAATATCCTTGTTCTTAGAAAGGATATCGAAAGAATACCTACATTTTGTTTACCTACCGTGCCTGCCGGCTATAGCTACGTGTATGTGACTGATAGACCATTTTTAAGTTTCGTGTAAACAAAATCTTATATGAATATTTGTAAAGAGCTTACTAGATTTATCTTGAGTTGCTTAGTGGTGTAACGTGACATATTGAAGGTATATTAGACACCAAGATATCTTGCAAGCTTATATCAATTAACGATTCATAGTCAGGAGGAATTGTAGGCACTAGGGTGGAAATGGAGTACAGACTTTTTCTATTGATCGATTTTTGTCAATGATGACCTAAGCTAATATTTCTGGAGGGTGTGCAAAATTCGTGATGCAGTGATTCTGGAAAATCAATATGGCCGCTGTCACTCTGCAAATTCATTCAAATGGCCATATTGTGACAATAATCCAGGTTAAAGCACGAGGAATTCTTTGGACGGGTTATTGACGTGATTTGATCACAACATTACCACCAATCCAATATGGCCCACCCTAGAAAGCCAATGTGCCCAGAAACCATTCAATTGACCATAACACATCAGGTATTTGTGATGGAGGCATAATTTTGCGCTCTATACCCTGTAGGAAACTCATATCTGGTATTCCAAGTGTGTTAACAAGCTTACCGATAAAGATGGCAGTCAATATGAACGCCTTAAGATCTTAAAACCTACAAATTGTCATATATTCATAATATATTGGTCCGTCATTTTGAATTTTAGCATGTTGTCAAAACAAAATATACCAGATTACGAGTTATTAATGTCAAAGACATCATCTCATACTTCAATTTAAATACTTTAATACTATTTTTGGGGTTTTAACTAAATACAATACAAATGGATCGTAATTTATAGGTTTTAAAGAGTAAAAAGGCGCCACATTGGCCCACCATCTAACATTTTTGCAGTTTAAAGAAAAACAGAAATTCAGATAAGAATGTCAAATGGTCAAGTATCTTATTCCCATACCTTAATTTACACCTTATAATAATAATTGTTGTGTAACACATAATACACAATAAGGTAGGTTTTACTATTTTAAAGGCGGCTGTTTTGGCTGCCATCTCGAATTTTAAAAATGTCCTTACAGAGAAATCCAGTTAGGGTTTCTAGTGATCAAATACATGTATCCTATAAGTGTAAAGCATTAAGCAGCATATTAGACACTGGAATCAAGCTCTAAAAACTGCAAAATGTGCAGAACACTTGACGTGTCCTGATGCGTTGGAAATGAATTCTAGAGGTGTTAAGTAACACTGCAGAGTGTGATCAATTGTGCAGATTTTAACCACTCTGCAGAACCACGTTTTAGGTGTTCAGTATTGTATTCAAGAGAGTAAATAGGTATAATGGAGGAGTAAAGATCCTTTTAATGATTCCGAGAGCATATTTGACTTTTGAGCCGCCATATTGTATTTTGTGGCAATGTTAATGATAAAATTACATTACCAGCACTTTCTCGTGCTTAAAACACGGATCCGGTGAGAAGATATTTGTCTTTATCGGAATACTAAGGGATTTTTAGTGCTGTTGGACCTTGTAGCAGCTATTGGATTTTCAAAATGGCACTGTAACAAATTTTGCACACCTCTCCAAAAATTATTGGCTAGGTCCTAATGACTCAAATCTATCAATAGAAAAAGAATCTGTTACTCATTTCCATTCCTTCACGGCTGTGTCCAGACTTCCACCTGACTAACATATGGAGTTGCATGAATTTCATGATTGTCATGATAGCAGCATAGCCCTGTCGTAATAGGACTATATCTAAGCCCTGTTCCTAGTTTTCTTTTATAGAAAGCCTTCACTTCCCAAATTGTCTCGCCAGTCCCTAAACAGAAGGCTCCGGCCAGCTTTTCGGCAAGCCATGTTTACTTACTCTCTAATTTTGCAATTAATTAGAAACTTAGCGATTGCAGTAAATTGAAATTTGAACAGTGGTTTTGCGACACTGATGGCTGATGAACGAAAATTGTGTTGGTGGCGGATACATGATAAAATGTCGATGATGGAGATTGTAGACGGACTCAACTAACCTACTGTTGTTTTATTTGTGCGTTTTGATTTAGTGACGTTAGGCGACGTATAGATGACCTATAGAGACTGATCTTTACACACAGAATGCTAAAATCCTGTTGGGCCTCCCATTTTTTTTTTTCCGGAATAAATGAGGGGTAACATTATGGCACTCCTTCATTTGCCATATATTATTTTGTTAACCACTCTCTAACCGAATGGTGGGGGGTGATTACCAGCACCATCTCTTTTTTTTGGCGCCCTACTTAACCCCCTTTTTCCGGTTCCAAATGAGTTAATGTATTGTCAATTGACTTTTACCGCCTTTATCCTGTAACAAGGTAAACAATGTAAGGTTCTGTTCAAAGATATGAATCTCCCTCAATTATTTGTTTTAGAAAGTGTCCGCACGGACAGTAAATTAATAAATATCCAATTTGTCTTCATTAGGTTGGCTGACATCCTTATAACTTCCTTCCAGGGTAATGTTTTAGGATAGCTATACTTGTTACGAACATGCAAACAATCTGATTTGAATTTTTTTTTGATTTTCTGATTTGGCAACTCACTGGATAGTGCCTTTAACATGTGACGTCGTGTATATACACCTTATTATCCAAACGTTATTGATTATGGTGACGATTGAAAGGTGATCTATAGCCATTCTCTACTGGGTTTCTGCAGCCACGCTAGTTCTGGATTGTTGATAATGATGTGAACAAATTAGGGTGCATGTGAAGCAAGTATGAAGATTTGAAGGTACAACACTCCTCCATGATGATGATAGTTATGATAATAATAATTGATGATGCCGATGTCGACGACGCGATGATATATGATGTTGATGATGAAGGATATGGTGATGATGGGTTCTTGATGATGTTGTTAGAATAATTAATTTCAGAAAACAATTTCTTCCCACATTTAAACTGATGAGAATTAGGATCTTTTCTGAAAATAATCTTTTTTCCCGGTTTCCTTAGGGAAACCTACGGTCGCGCTAAGGAAAGCAAGACCATATATCAATTCTTGCTAGTTTAAAAACAATGGAAATTTGTGAGGTTAGATTTCCATTCTAAAAATTAAAACCAAAACACTGTCAGTAAATAAGAAATAATGGCAAATTGAGGTGCAAGCGTAAAATATACATTATAGAGAAGAGTCGAATGGTGAGAGGGAGTTCGAAAATGGGAACATGGCCCAGTTTATATTCAAAATGTGCCCTTAAATAATAGACCACGACATTCCCAAATCGCACCGAGTTAACGCAGCAGCATTCAATGCAGATTACAATCATCGAATTACTTACATTGCGTTTGTAATTGTCGATGTTATCTAAAACAAGATATCGGTTCTTTTGATTTCAATCTGCTCTTTCAGGTCACAATAATATTAGTTTTTAGGAATGCTAAACAATTTCTGTGATTTAAAAAATAGAATCCCAAATAGCGCACTTTTTGTTTTAAGTTTCATAACCTGACGCTTAATTTCCAATACTATATTCTGTGGAAATTAGTTAGACAATTATTGACCGTTTTAAAAAATGATTTTCAAAGTGATTCAATATATTTGGCGATTGATTTTTGTTATATAATCATTCTTTTAATCTGAATTGTTGAAAAAGAGAGAAGCACCGATAAAGAGTCAATATTTAAATAAAATGGCATGTTGTGGTATGCTGGTACACAGGCGTTGTCTTTCAATCAAAATAGAGGCTCACCTAGGACCTCTTGGATCGCTTGAGGTCGCGTAAGTAAAATAAAAACAACAGCCACCACCCCAAACAAACATTTTATAGCATGTAATTTTGTAGATCTGGCGTCTACCCAGTAGAAGTAAACGTTGGATCACAAAGTTGGAGAAGGTGCACCATAGTATAAGTCGCGATTGAACGTTTGAATGGTGAGTCGGGATTGAGCAGTGTTTGGAAAAAAAAAACCACTAAAGACCAAAAGGAATTTTCAGATTTTTTTTTAAAGGAATAGACCTAGCAGTTGGTTAACCTTTCATGACAAACACTAAATATCAGTGAATCTACGCACGTTTTTTTAGCATTTTTAAAGAATTCACATCTCTCGTGTCCCACCCTTGTATTCGCATCAAGTAAAAATCTTGGTATATCCGCCTCCAACAAAATCACAGGTTGCCTTCTTTGTGTTTCTAAGCTATCAAGACCAGATCTCTCCTTACAGTGTTTCAACATCGATAATTGGGTCCCCTGATACACATGGGGGATGCCTCCGGTGTGACACAAATCCCACCATGGGGGATAATTGATCCTTTGTAGGATTGGTGAGAGATGTTTCCATTTTTGAACAATGGTAATCTCTTTGATTCAGTGGATTATAAATCGAAATCTTGCCGTCTTTATGGGAGGCGTGTAACGACTCTCAAATGTATCATTTTCACCAGCCAGCTTGGGAAGAACTGCAACCCGCTTTTAATATTTTAAGATATTTTGTGTTTACCTCCTTTGCCTGTAAGTAAAATGTTAAAACTGATAGCAACCCATCAAGAAAAATGGCGATTTTCAGGTAAGAGAAAAACACAACAATTTTACTAGTATTTGTCTTAAAGGCGCATTTTCGTGATTCCAGCATTCTGTTTTATTCATTGTCCACTAATATCCTTGAGAAAGCGTATTCAGGCAAAATTTGAGTTGATCCGATCTTGCGGTTTTTGTTGTTATAAGACAATTCTTGTTTCCCCACTGCCAATAGGCCACGTGCTGTACTTTCGTCCGTATTACTGAATCCAACAGAAAATACACAATTGGCGATTTCTTCACAGATCGAATAGAATTTGCAGGTAAAATAAGGTACATGTGGATTACTAAGGCTCCGGTTCAGGTGAGATAAAAATCTCAATTTTTTTTAGGTAATTCTGGGGGGGGGACGAGGTGTGGATCACGAATGCCCCTTTCATTTTAATTCAAACACGACGGTGTTTCTTAAATAGAGTAATCTCAACCAATTTCTGGGAGTCATTATTGACCGAAAATCTAACATTGGAACAAACCATATTGTTGCAATTTCAAACCATCTCAAAATGTAGGAATACCGACCAGACTCCAAACACGTCGTACCGAAATATTTATCATTCGTTTAGATTGTAACCCTATCTTGCATTACATAAACTAAACGGTGTCTTAATTTGGGGCATACTGTAAAACATATTTAGATAAGTTATTAACTCCAAAAATGGGCAGTCAGAACGGTCTCGAACAGCTACTTTAATAGAATCCATACGGACCTCTGTTTTGCAAAATATAAATGCTCGAATGTAAGATATATTCTTAAAGCTCAAACCTCGGTAATCTTTATGTATAAAACCACACCAAATCAACTCCCACAATTTTTCTCTCAACATATTTCAATAAGCATGTTCAGACACACATTATCCAACGAAATGCCCAGGACTTCAAATTACTAAAACGAAGAAATTGTTCTGTAATTCTTGCTACTAGAATTGTGGGCCAACCTTTTTGGAATTCTCGTGACAACAATATAAAGCAATGTAATAAATGAACCACTGTCATAGCCGATTAAATCAGTTTATTTTCCATTAGAATGATTTCGTTTCGGAGCAGGTCACGTGCATTTGTTTCTTGTTTTTGTGTAGGATTGTAATGTGGGTTTTGTTTTGTTAATTGAACTTAATTTTAGGGCATGGTCTCTTCCAGGTTTTATGGGCCTTTTGATCATATCTCTCAATTAAGGTCTTGTTTTTTAAATGTCTCTTTTTTTGCTGTACGATTATATTGAAATTAAGTTTGATATGATATGATATGATTTTAGATGACTAAAATGTCGTATACATGGAATACTGCTTATTTTATTTAGCTGTATTTCAAAAGTGTATCTCTTGTACATATTATATAGTTAAAATTGTATTTTTTTTTCATATCATCTCTATCACTTTATTTGTTATTGTACCTTTATTATTGATGTAAATATTACATTTATACTTCACAAAAAAACCAAATGATTTGCTTTTGTAAAAGCATTCGAACCTTTGCCCATAACGCGAAGTTTAAATCAAAAATCAAAAAACCAAAAAAGAAAAATTAAAAAAAAAAAATTGGACACATTTCATAAACCAATGCCACTTCAATTTCTACCGACTTCTATACCCTTTTTGAAGTCGCATTTCTAACACGATACCAATAGGCCTTCACAATGACTTTTTAGTTTCCTGTTGCAGGTTAAAAATATTGGGGGCGTCACTTTTTCATTATTCATTATTCATTATCTTTTTTCAGATTAAACACGCGATACAATTTCCACTTCCAATTGCATATCACATAGATTTTTAACACATGATACAGAAACTTACCTACCTAGCAATAGGCTTACCACTCACTCAATCCTTTCCTTTTTAGAAAGCATATAACTTTGATAAAGTATGATTTGAGTGGAATAGTAATTTGAAAGGCTGTAAAGGGTTGTAAATTATTAACTCCATGTGTCAGCATAGCGATAGCTTTCTGAATGCAATTTTCATCCTGGTCTACTGAAGTTTTCTTCGGATAAAGAGCCATCCGATGAAAATCGACATACTCCATCATTTATCATGCTTCACGACTAAGTTTGTATTTCAATGGTCACTCTTACCACTTTTGGTAAAAATAAAATTAAAAACAATATTGGAAAACTACACGACCCCACAGCCAAAGTACTATTTGTTTCTAACACAGCGTAGAAATAAGAAAAATAATGTGGTAATCCGTCGGATTACCTAGGTAGAAATTTTGGTAACCGCCACAATTTTAGTTCGTCATCCTGTAATTATTTTATTTTTTCAGTTATCGACCTTTACACCTTTAAAACAAATTTAATGATTCCAAGAACCAACTTACCATATCAGGCCAGAGAGAAATAAATCCTTTTCTGGGAACTAAAGGTCCTCATGTAAAAATTTGTGTAAAATGGGCACCCATCATGTGTAGCACAAAGTCCCTACTGAGTGTGGCTCATCAACCATTGAACACAAGAAGTCCAAAACACCGGACACCATCCAAATCCTCCAAGAACCACTCAAAGTGTCCACTTTTGAACATCATCTTTTTGGAACCATTTTGGATGGAAATGGCAATTGTTTTGCTATTTTGGTTTTGTGTTGATACCCCAAGGAGCCAAAACCCAGACAACATCCAAAAAATTCGGGACGCATCCAAATTGACAACTTTTCTTTTAAAAAAATATTATTTTGACCATTTTGAACCAAAACTGTTGAAGATCGGGGAACAGGTAATTTTCATCAATCATGGACACACAAATGGAGCTAAACCCTGTGAACCCTTAAGGACCCATCCAAAGTATGTATTTTTATGTATTTTAAGAAAAGCATAATTTTTGACCATTTGGGACAGAAATGGCCAATTTGAGTTCAAGGCAATGCTCAACACCTTGATACACAAAGGAGCCCAAAAACCCAGACCATCCTTAACCAGCTGAGGACCATCGAAAGTGTCCACATTTTCTTTAAAAATCATTATTTGAACAACTGAATTGGTTTTCCCGAGCATTCTTCATTCACCATTGAAACACAAAGAAGGAACCCCAAAACACTGGGGAACCATCCAAAACTATCTGGAAGCATCCAAAAAGTCTCATCACTTTTCTTGAAAAATCACAATGTTGACCATCTTGAACCAATAGCCATTTGTGTTTCACAACAATTGTCTCAACAACCAGTGATACACAAAGAAGAACACTGGGACCATCCAGAACATCTGGGCCCCCCAAAGTGTTTATTTTTATTTTCGAAATCAACTTTTGATCATTTTGGACAACAGCCAATTTGGGGTTCAGGCAATACTTATTTGAAATACAAAGGAAACCAAAAACCCCTGGACTGCTAATGAACCTTCCAGGGAACCATCCGAAAGTGTCCACTTTTCCTTTAAAAATTATTATTTTAATATTCATTTTTATTTACATGTTTATTTACGTCATTGGGGCACCAAAGGTCAACAACCATTGATACACAATGATCCAAAAGCACAGAGACCATCCAGAAACCTCTGGGAACCATCCAAGTGTCCACTTTGTGTAAAGATTGTTTATTTTTACAATTTTGTTATTTTGACTATCAAATAGCATCCGATATTTGGTGCAGGAAATGCCTCATCAAGCAACTGTATTGAAACCAACACACCGGGAACGCATCCCAGAAAATCAACCAAAATCCTACCCTCCCCCACCAATCTCTCCATATTTCCCGATCTCTCTCAACCATGCATCCCTGATCCTTTTGGAATATACACGTTTGAACTTTGATAACATTAATCTTATGTACTTAACATTACAACAATAGCTCCTAAGTGCCTTGCACTACTTGAAAAGACCCACCTATTTTGAGTTCAAGTCTTTGGGTTTATGGCCCGACCCGCCAAACTTTCCGACTTGGGGGGGGGGATTGGAAAAAGTAAAAAAAAACTCTCTATAAAAATATTGTAAACATTTTTAAAAAGCAATTTCTGAATGAAGCTTGCTTTATAAGTGACCTTATTTTGTAGAAAATTCTCAGAATACTTGGGGAAAAAAAATTCTTAAGGAAAACACAAATAATGAATTCATGCAAAATAAGAATTATTTTTGGGATTTCTTGGCATTTACGGGCGGGCGGCAACAGGAAAACTAAAAATTCATCTGTGAAACGCCTAATGTTGTCACTTCACCAAATAAACCCAGGCCCAACTGGGATGAGTTGCTTAGCTCGCTCTCACGAACCATGTTTTTTTGTCTGTTTCCAAGGGTAATGGTGTTGGGTTGGCCCAGTTGTTAACGGCGTAACAATATTGACATTCTGTGGCTATGTGGAGCATAAGGGAATCATGATGGGTACTTGAAACAAGTCTGGTCTGGCCAAAAGGCCTCGCAGTGATACGCACCGACCCGCTTTTTACACACTGACGCCGCCTTGAGGAAAATCTTTTAGTTTTGAACACATACTCAATAGTAGAGCGGGGGAGGCTATTCAACTTTTGAACCCGTTTTCCGTTTATATCTGTTTGGACAAAGTCTTCATGCCTTTTATAAAAGAGACGGAGGCTCAATTGTTGCATTTTTTGGAAGCTTCCTGCGATGAGCGAAGTGTCGATGTTCACTTGTTATTTAAGAACCAAATCAAGGAAAGACACTTTACTATTTAACCCTTTTGAGGAGTTCAATATCATGCTTTAATCATTTATGCAAGATGAGCAAGATGAGAGAACAAGATGAAACAGTGGTTCCTACCACAAAAAATGGTAATGTTCTAAGCTTATATTATTTCATGGTCAGCCTGGGATTGGAAGATGATAACATGAAAATGCTGCGATTTCCATGAAACTAATTCCAAATTCTTCACAATCTGTGACACTTACGAATGTGTTTTACAGGGGAAGAGTACTAAATTCTCAGACACATGTGGATCTTTTAGCTCTATAATTATGATCCAGTTCATTACCTACTACATTGGCAACCAAATATTCCCTGGTAATATACAATAAGAAAAGAATTGATCTCTTTTCAAAAGATAGGCACAGTCTAAAATTGTACATTATGTAGGCTATTAAAACTATAATATATGATGCGCAAACTAAATACCATTTGCATACTCATTTTCAAATATGGACCCTTTTCCAACACCTTAAATTTTCCCCGAGATGATTGTAGCGGATTTTGATATTATTATTCCTGTGATGGTACCAAAATCAGCTTACTATATCATTTTACCCAGTCAAAATACCCAATGACCACACTAAAATTCTAGTATAATAACAATCTTGACTGCTGTGGTGGCATGGTTTAAAACATAGGCCCAAGGTGATCTCGAAGGCATACTATGCCCCGAGGCCCGTAAGCCGAGGGCATATTGGTTCGAGATCACCGAGGGGCCTATAGTGTCACCATTGCTCGCGAATAAAAAGCAGGCAATATTTGTTTTATATACCGAAGATATAGATTTTGTCATAACACAGGCCTATATCATGTGTAGCTCATTAGCTGTAGGCCATGGTGTCATGGCGTGCATGCAATGGTTAACAAGTGTGTAACTTGTTGTCCAAAACTTGTCAATAATTAGCAATCAACCTTTCTGGTTTTGCGAAGTGATGTTGGGAGTCCAAACGGATCGCCGTCATCGACTTCTTGCACATTTTTTTTTGTCGGGCAAGATGTGTACAACTTTTCCCTGCGCTCCGATTCCGCCATCTTTTACATCACCAAGCCTTAAAACTATTTCCCAACACTATAAAACAAACACACTCACACTAAATCTGATAATTCCAAACTTATCATTTCTGTTATCAAATCACCTAATTCCAACACAATGTTGTCTCTTGATTTAATTCAGAAATCTTTGGATCTAAGGTGCCTATCAACGGTAGAAAATCGTTGCCAGCGACCCGTCAAACCTGAGTGCCGATGCCGTGGGCGCCAGCCACTTTTATTTCCAAAACGCAAAGCGCGAACGGCCGTATGCGCTATGACCGGTCGCTGTCACCATCAGAGGGATATGTTTCAAGGTACGATCAGTAACAACCACCTCAAAGCATGAATAGGCCTACTGATGCTGCGAATCAGCCATTCCCTTGCTCTTGCTTCACGGTTTGTCTCAGACTTTACAACTCAGCACAGATCCCCACATACTAGTAAACAAAATACGGTTCTGCTTATATTCATCTCTTACCCCCAGCTTCAATATGTAAACTCATAATACGGATGGATAGTCCGTACGCGGCAGTCTCTATGCTGGGAATAGTGTCCCGGGCATAGTTCCTTAATGAGATTGGCCCTCTCTCCCCAGTGCAAAGTTCATTCTTGGTTCAATTCTTGAAGCTAATTAAATTCATGCCTCCACTTTTAAACCAATCCGATGACAGGAATCTAATATATGAGGTATATATATAAACTCTTATCGAGTATAGTACGCTAAAACTAAACCAGCCACCACACAGTCGTCATAGTTTATTTTGCGGTTGAATTTACAGATGGTAATTTTAAACTTTCCCGCAAAATCTAGCCTGTGGGTGATTTCTTGTAAGAAAGCAAGCAGGTCCCTTAGATACAACCCTTTATCCGTGTGTCATCTTCTTTCTTCATTGTATATCATTGAAGTTATCACTGTCATTGGCCGAAAATGTAAACTTTTTTTACAAAATTTTGTATAAAATATCTTGTTGCTAAATTTGTTAAGGTGTTAAATCTGGCAATTCCTTGGGACCCGTTAAAACCCAAGATGTCTCGTGATCTGTCTCATGTTGAATGTTATCGCTGTCATCTTAATCAAAAGGTATGATGCGATTCCTGTCATCTAACCTTAGGTAAGCGTTGCACGACACCCTGGGTCACCCCGTTAGTTAATGACATCATGCACTGTTTAAAAATTTCCGTAAATAAGAAAACAGAGTTTCCGTAAATTTCCGGAAAATCTGTTTGAGACAACAATAACAATAAAAAACAAAAAACATAAAAAAATGTTAATTTCACGGACATGATTTCAAAAATTTCAAAAAACTAAAAAATTAAAAAAAATTTTTTATTTTGGGTTTCCGCGAATTTTAAATTACGGAAAAATTCTGTTTAAATACACATTTTTTGTTTCCGTAATATGAGCCAGTTTCTGTAAAATTAAAAAAACTGTCAAAGTTCCGTTAATTGGCAACAGAAAATTTTTAAATTTCCACCTAAAATGTCCTGGAATCTGCTGCCAGAAAGTTCCGTAATTTTACGGAACAGTGTTAGTCAATATTACCGTTGATTGTCATCTTTATCATATATCATTGGGCAGCAAACAACTTATGTCATAGTGTATGGATATGCAGGAATCCGCAAATAGGTGGATCGCCAGTCTCTTCTTGTTTGAGCTTTTACATTTTCTTTCTGGTCGTGACCTATGGCACAGCAGTGATGTTATTTTCTGTATCATTAAAAAATGTAATGTTTTGAAGCCACAAAGCGTCTCATGTTGGGATTTCACAACTCTTGGAACCTGCAAGTGAAAACTCATGTTTGAAATAACACAGCAAGAAGTAATGACAGAACACGAGAGGTATGAACAATTTTCGAGATTCCTGGAGTAGGTATTTCTAGAAACACCGAATCGTAGCATCTCTCCGTCATTCAAATCGTATCCACATAGAAATTGCATGATCTCTGTAAATCAAGAGCCAAGGACTTTAATTTGTTTGTTTTTAAATGAAGATATTACGGCATTTGCAAGCTAATTTTGAATTCTGATGTAAGTCTGATGATACATCATTTCTCCAAAAAAACCCAGTCATGATCTAACAGCTCAGGGAATTATAATAACTAACCACATCAGGAAATTTAGCGGAGATGTTTAAAACAGGAAGGCACATTATACAGTTTTTTGACTACTTGAAATACTCTAACCTAACTAGTTAAGTGTAAGGGATTGAACTATTTGTGTTTTGGGACGAGTTGTTACACATATTATTCTTCCTTGTTTTAAATAGCCTAGTAAAGGTGACAAAAGCAAACTTTGTGCAATATATTGACTTTCCATGGGTTTTCAATTTGTTTGTCAACGCTGTATTTAAATTTAGGGATAAAAGGGATCTGATTAGGGTTAGAGTTAGAGGGAAACCTTAAATCTAGGATCGTGTACACTTATAATTCCTAGAATCACTATCATACTCATCAATGCCCAGTTGACTCCTTTTCATTACTTTAAACCATCAACGCGACTTTGAATAGACACATCCCTTAATCTCTCCTTTCCTAACCTGTTTACCCATTTTCCACACCGTAACGATTGACAATAACTTGTTTCATCTGCGTCTCTTTTCTCTTCTCCTGGTAAGTCCATCTTTCGATGAAACATGATTTTTCACCTTATCAATGATCCGATTATGGCTATTTGTAAGATTTTCCTTTCGAGTATGAAGCCATAAGATTAGCGGTTAGTTATGTTTAGTAGACTTCTTGAAAATCAAAGCCGGTGTGAAAGCGCAAATATAGTCCGGAAGATATTATAGTCCGGCGGGATGTTGTTGTCCTAACCGCATATGAGTAGAATGCTCCTCCGGACTATGACTCCTATACCGAGGCTCCACTGGACAACTGCACCTAGGAATGGTAGCCCTCACTGCACATCATGTATTTTTAGCCTAGTTGTGTAAATGCGAAACTACCGTGGCCTATATCCCCCCACCGGACTATAGTGCCTTTTACAGCAGTAAAATTACATCAGTGTCCGCGATACAGCGGGGCTTGTCAATACCCATTCCGTGTGTACGGCAAGGTACTAGGACTTTCAAATTCTAATGACTTTGTTCCGAATCCAATGACCGAGGTTCGAATCCTTCTGCGGGGATTGTTAGTATAGCTTTTTATTTTCTCTCTGTTAGTTTTTTAGTTGCGTAATGTTTTTGACACAATGAAATGGGCTTGGATACCGAACGCAAGATTTTTTTCAATGTTATTTGTTAGCCGTGCAACGATGGAAGAAAATGAAGCTTAATATCAAATATCCCGGACTATAAACTCAGGAAGCACTGTCCATGGATTACAGTCTCCTATTGTTTAGTTGTCCACAGGACCAATAATCTCCTCACCACGGTCCAGGGGACCATGGTACTCAGTGTTATTGTCCACTGGACTTAATACATATACCATGGTCCAAGGGACCATTAAATACCCATTGTTTAGTTGTCCACGTCGACATTAATATCAGATGCATGGTCCAAGGGACAATTATTTTGGATACCCAGTGTTAGTGTCCACCGAAATCTTAATAATCCATTATCATGGTCCCAGGGGACCATGCTACCCAGTGTTTTAGTTGTCCACTGGACCCTTAATATCAGATAATGGTCCAGGGGACCATGATACCATTGTTAGTTTGTCCATTGGACATTAAGTATCAATACCATGGTCCAGGGACCATGGTAACCCATGTGTAGTCCCCACTGGACTTTCTGTCCATCATCGTGGTCCTTGGGACCATATACCCAGTGTTATTGTCCACTGGGACATTATATCATATACCATGGTCCAAGGGACCATATCCCAGTGTTAGTTGTCCACTGGACTTAATATCCATTACCATGGCCCAGGGGAGCATGATACAACATTTTGAACGTCCACTGGGCCATTAATGTCAGAACATTATTCCCTTCGCGAAACATGTAATGGGTAAATGGGGACCAAGGAATATAAAA
Source organism: Ophioderma brevispina (assembly GCA_023653785.1). NCBI lineage: Eukaryota > Metazoa > Echinodermata > Ophiuroidea > Amphilepidida > Ophiodermatidae > Ophioderma > Ophioderma brevispina. Next base: position 29,163 of record JAMKCH010049418.1, on the reverse strand, counting down.
CCCGTTATTATTTTACATAACTTCCCCGGTCGACCAAAGGGATGCCTGCCCGTGACCAGATTGTTCTGGAGGTGCATGGGCCATTTTGGCCAAATGGGAATTATCTCCTAATTCAGCCTCCCTAAACCAAAAAAACAGAAAAAAAGACGGGGGGATTTAGCTTTGGCAAAAAGTGGACCTTTTTATAAAATGTGTTCACTTTTTTCGACAAAACTCGATCCGCTCGCAAAGTCCTATTTGCTGACCTTTTGTTAGGCCTTTTTAGCTTTAATGTTTTGGTTTTTTTGGAATTTGAGGTGTCCGCCTCCTTTCGCCAGCCCACCCGCCCCCGGTGCTCACCGGCCTGGGGAATTTGATCGCTAAAACCCCTCCTGATTTTTCCCTTGACGTCATACAAATAAAGGATTTTTTTAAGACAGTTGTGATATAATAGTATACTACGTTTGTGAGTTAGGCTTTTTGCTGACTTGACAGACTTTTACTGAATTCGAATATTTGTATTTGAAATTATGGCTGGGCAAATTCAAATGTCCATAAATATCCGGACATGATTATTACAATTATGTATTATACTATGTTATAGCATTCCATTCATCACCTTATTACAATGTTAGTCAATTCAACATATTCTCAAGATCTCCATAATACTATAGCCGAAAAATATAACCCTCGTCTACCGAAGGGACGGGGGTTACCACCCCCTTCAGGTTTTTTCCCCGGCATTCTAAAACCCCCGTTCTTTGGTTGCCAAATTTAATCTAATTCTCAATTGACTCGTCCGCTCCCTTTTCATCCAAAGAACAAACATACCCGGGGTGTGGGGAAAATAACAAAGGGTGATCCCAGAGTGATAGATAGGGGTTGGCAACCACCCCCTCTTCGGAGAGAATTCCCAACATGCCTAGCACAACACATTAAACGCACAGCACTTGATGTTTGAGTACCAAAAGATAGCATGGTCCTCCTCTTTCCGTTGATACCAAAATGAGTACCATCATGCCTCATTACGTCACAATAATGGCATAAATTTCGCATGTTTAGCAAATTGGTCAATTCATAATAGACACACATCAGGGCAAATTCATTATTTCGATCAAAAAGGTTTAGGATATTCGATTTTCATGCGGTTTGTGGTTCTACTTGATGGAAAATGACTAGTTTACGTATATAATGATAGCACTTTATGTGCTATACTAATGTTTTGATTCGCTAAATTTCAATGTCACAACCTCATTTCAGTGTTTTTGTACTTTCCTCAACAATGACGTCATAGTGACGTCATTAATGTGGATGTTGGTACTCATTTTGATCCCTGGAAAAGAAAAACTCTAAGCTAAAACCCTGTGGTACCAAATTTTACAGGAACGATGTTTCAGTAACGCAAATCACAGCGGGTGGTAACCACCCCCCCCCCTGGGAGTTTTGTAAACAAAAAATGGGGCTCCGGTCAGACGAGGGTTAGATTTTACCTCTATCTTTACAAGATGCATTGTAATGTATAAGGGTTTTTGTGATATTATGGATTACATGCAGACTTCATTTATATGAAACAATTTAGTGAATGATCGAACAACTAAACCTAGCTGATGTTTTTGCACGATATTATGGTATTAACACCTGACATTAACGATTGATCATAGCGAGTAATTTTTTGAACAGAATACGAGAAAACAAGAATTGTGTCCGAACCCGTCAACTTAAAGAGACATTTCCATAGAGAAGCGCCCTCAATTTTTTTTTATCGAACCCAGGTTTTTTTGATGCTTTACACCAAATGTGTTAGATCAAACCGGAAGTGAATAAGCCGAATAACGCCGTCTTTTTGTAATAAGATAATATTTTAGTAATTTCTGTCGTGCCCGAAGAAATTCATAGCATGTTTTCTAAAGGGACGATTATGATAGTCAAACAAGGCTTGCGGTTTTCTTTCTTTCGTGCTTGTTTGTCCAATAAACCTTCGAAACGTTCTGGGAAGGTTGTCTTACAAACGATCAAGTGCAATTTGAGAGAATTGAAGGTGGAGAACGGACGATTTTCGATACGTCATGTAAAGCGTCCCGACAGTTTTGTCAATACATAACAACGACGGCACGAGCATCATGGTGGTGGTGGTGTGGGGGGGGGGTCAAAGTCATGGAAATTTACCAAAAATAGTCATGAACATACCTAAAATTGCGATTTTAAACAAAATTTCTAATTTGGCCTAATTTTCACAAGATGGGGGGGGCTCAAATTCCTCCTTCCCTCCGTGGGCGGCCGCCACTGTCCTCAAATATGATAAGAATGATAGTCATGCTCGACCAGCACACCATCTCTACTAGCACTGTAGTCCTTCTAGATTTGGACACAAATTCCTAAGGAGTGATAATCCACCCCGGACTTGCATCTCCACGTGCCGGACTTTCAATCCTGGTACAGAGCCGACGGACTGTAAGTTTCTAGAAGTTGTACATCCCCTGGACTATAAAACCAGGACTTAGAATCTCCTGACTATAGTACGGCGGACCAATAAAACATTGCTGTATCCAAGGCCATATGTATTACGGGAGACTATAATAGTGCACAGATCGTTTGGCGTGGTGCAAATCTCTTGATAAAATTGTGAATTTTGGTGGTACAGGGAGGCAGTTCTTTATAGCATGATAATCCAAAAAAAATTGATGGCAAGCACTTGCCACACCCGTTGTCATGCCCCTCATCTTGGATTCAAGGTATACACAGACTAGGTTAACAATTTTTAAATGTTCTGATTGTGTTGAAAGAACACCATGATGATCATGTCATGGTTAACAAAAATTCTAAAAAGGTATCGTTTATATAACTACCCTGTGACTATAGTTTAGAGATTAATGAGTAACTGTAAAAATGGTAAAAAGGCATTTTGGTTTTATACGGTTGTCAAAAATATAGAAAGTTGCTCCAATTTTTGTAAAATGTGGTTCAATTGTTGATTAGATTCGCTCATAAACATAGAAATATAGGAATAGTTTTTTGACTATCTTACATGATCCCCTGGTTATTACCGAAAATGGCGAATAAAGTCAATAACTATGGCAGCTTTGGATCTATTGACCTGTAACGATGTGTGGATAAACTGAAAACTAAGCATAACAGAAAATGGAAAGCAAATTATTCCTTATTTCATTCCTCTAAGCTAGGGAAAGCATTTGCACCACATATTACTGAATCAAAGCAACTTTTTACTTTTTGCACCCATGTACCACCAAAATTGCTTTTTTACCATTTTTTACAGTTTTTACCTAACCCTGCGTACATCGGGAACTATAAGCATAGATGTGTAAACTAATACCTTTTTGGACTCCTTGTAACCAGACAAACACCATGGTGTGGCCATTTTATTAGCAACCCGGACATTTAAATTTTTGACCCCTGTTGAACCCAGCTGGGATCTCCATTAGGTGGGGGGGTGGCAAGTGCTTCCATCAATTTGATGGATTATCATGCCTAAAGTACTTGTTTGCAAAATTACAATTTTATCCGGAAGCGCACACTCTTTCACACACTACAGTCCCCTGCTATATCCTTCTTCATTTTTTTCAAGAAACAGTATAAAACTAGACCTGGGAACAGATCTAATTAACAAGACGGCCGTTTGGGAACGGATGGTATCCCCTTAATACCCCTTGAGGTGACTTGCCCTTTGACCCCTGTAACGTCACTAACTGTCACAATGTCATTAAATGGTATTTTTACTGTTTAACAACTGTACAAGATAGTAAGAGGCCAACTTCTTGATATTGGGGTGCCCGGTTCGAAACCCCAAATTCCAGAGCTATCTAAATAATGTTAATATTATTCAATATTTCTACTCTTTTTTAAATTTACCTGGCTGGAATTTCTACAGTGACGTTGCCGGAGTTTTATTTTTGGGTTGAAATAATGCATTTATTCATTATTTTTAATTTTTTTTACGTCAAAAATTTGCAAATATTACAAAATTTTTTATTTAAGGTTTGAAATGTTACATTAGAGTACAACGCCTTCCTATTTGCTGTGAAGACTCCTTATTACATATAAGATTTTGATATTTATGAGTACAACTATATGTAATGAGGCATAAATGGTGTGATTTTGGGGAGAAATATTAATTTTTTCAGTGATTTTTTGCCAATTTTAAAACCCATAAACTGACATTTTTAGATAGAAGAAAAAATATTTCCAGAGCTTCTAGTGAATAAATAATGTTATCTAGTAAGTTCTCTTTTTGGATTTTTACTTGGCATGGCATTTCCTGTCAAGTGACAGACTGTTGTTATTTTTTAGTTAAAATACGACTTTTTTCATAATTTTTATTTTTTTAAACCAAAATGTTCAATTTACAATATCTATAATTGAAAAGTACTGTTGGTACAAGCCTTCAATATTTATGTGAAGAATACTTTATTTCACATAATTTGATATTTATGATTAGAAATATGATAAGAAGCATATTGGTATGATTTTGGAAAATGTTAATGTTTATGATTTTTGCACTGTTTACCCAAAAACTAATTTTTACATAGAAAAATATTCTAGCTTCTAGTGATAATAATATTATCTAGTATATTCTACTTTTTGAATTTTACTTAGCTGGCATTTTCTGAAAATATTGCCATGACCATGTGTTTATTTTGGAAGTTAAAGATGCATTTTTCATACTTTTAAGTTTTTAAACCAAAAATGCAATATTAAAATATCTTATACCTTAGAAAAGTTACATTGGTACACGCTTCATATTGCTCTGAAAAAAGGTAAGAATCTTATGCACATCGATTTGATATTTGTGGTAGAAATATTTATATGAAGCAGATTGGTAATGATTTTGGGGTAAAATGTGAATTTTAGTGATTTTGCCATTTTACCCAAAACCACCCAAAACGGATTTTTACATAGAAAAAAACTATTCAAGCTCCTAATGATGTTGATATTATTAGTAATTCTCCTTTTTGTAATTTCCTGTTACTTGCTGAACTTTCTGAAATTGACGTGGCCCGATTATTTTGGATGTTGGTGGTGTTTTTTTTGTGTATTACTTTTTTTAATTTTTTTTTTTCGCAAAAATGTCAAATCATTACAATAGCTCTAACTTGACAAGTAAACTAGTACACCCTTCACTTTTAAGATACTTGTTACATATTATTTGATATTTTTGAGTACCCAAATAGTAATGAAGTATAAAAAGAGACCAAGAGGGAAAGAAAATTGGATGTGATTTGGGGGACAATTCATTTTTAATAGTGAATTTTGCCAATTTTTTAACCCATACTTGATTTGTACCTAGAAAAAATATTCCATCAGTGTTTCAGTGATGATAATATTATTTAGTATATTCTATTTTTAAATTTACCCCCAAGTTGAAAAGTGTATGTTGACTGATGTGTTTGGGTTAGCCTTTTTCATTTGGGTTAAACGTAATTTTCAATTATTTGCTTTTTCATTTTTTTTATAACCAAAATGTCAAATATTAGATATATGTTGCTGTAACAATTTAGTACAACTTTATTTGCTGTCATTAATACTTATCACATAAATTTTGGTTATTTGTTGAATAAACAAATTGTAATGCAGCTATTGGTATGCTTTTTGGGGGGGATTTGTAATTTTTAGGTGATTTGCTAATTTTAACCCCCAAATTGAAAATAAAGTAAAAAAATACTAATATTCCAATTCTCCTCAAACTCCAAAAAACCTACATCAAAATGTATTGAGATGGATGCCTTGGGTTTAAAAAGAGAACATGTTTTGTATATTTTTGGAATTATGATATTTTATATGCACAAACTAAGCCAAAATGCATTTTTTTTGTATTTTCTCAGGTTTTGTTTAAAAGCAAAAGAAAGTCATAATTTTTCCATTATTAAACAATATTTTGTTTTTCAAAAAGTTTGCTCATTGATATATTAAATGTTTTAAGAGGGTTTTCATTTTGAGTCCTTTTAGAGTTTTACCATGGCAACTACCATATAAAATTTCCTGATCCCCTTTTGACAATTCAACGAAACAGAAAAAAATGGCAAAAATAGGGTAAATTGCAATTGCATGGTAAACTGCAGAATTTCTTTTTCAATCAGCATAAGAATTTCCCCTTTAATTCATTTTTATACTGTAAATTCTTGACTTTAAAGCAAAAGGTCATTAGAATATAGTCCTGAAAAAATTGGAGTTGTAGAATGCAAAACCAATTTCATCATTCCTTCACACCGATAATCAATTTTGTGTGCAGTATTTACCTTGTATCATTGATTTTCATTCTATGTGTGTCAAAGTTGTTCAAAAATATCAAGCGCGCACAACATATTAACTACGACAATGAAATGGGTGGTCAATGAGGCTCCTTAATTTTATAACCTGTCCAAAAGTGTACGCACATGACCCATAATCATGTTCATATCACGGGGTGTCCACGTTTGAAGTTGATTGACTATAATTTCTTTCATGGACGGTAGAGTGGATTAATGAATTGATTCTACCGCCCGTGTAGACAGACCAACCAGACAGTAGACCCTTTCAGGGTCCCCTGTGGTTTAAATCTTCTGATCAAACTAAAATGCACGCGGTAGTTTTTGATCCACCACCCATGCTCCAGGAGCATCTCTCTCACGAACCTCAAGGGCAGCTTATTTTTTTTTTTGGACTTACAGTTTTCCCCTCCTAATCTGAAAAAATAAAAAAATGTATATATTCAAAGACAGTAGCAAGATTCGAACCCGAGAACCACTGTATCATGAGTCAGCTACCTAACACAAGCTTAAGACCAGCGAGGATTGGGTCCTTGATAACATTAATCCAAAAATTAAGGAAGCTGTTACCAAACTGCTTCTCCAGAACAAAAAATAGCCTGTGTAGGTAAACTATAGACTGTAATTCAATATGACGTCATCCACCAGAACATGTTGTGTACAATTCGTACATTCCAGGACTACAATACATAGGCTGTCAATCGAATTCATGTTTATCGATCACCGGGATCAATTGATCGGTGAATGTATATAGTACTTGAAGGTCGTCTATCTTGTCCCCCACATGGCTGGCTATTGATTTAACAGTCCCCCCCTAAACAAAATACTAGAGGTCAGGCTCACACTTTCGTATACACCTTTATACCACTCTAGTATACACCTTGAGAACATTAGGAATTAATCACCTACTAGCTATTGTTGTCCAGCCTCAATATAAAGAATAGCTCCGCTCTGGAACGGTTGCCACAACCCTATGCTCCCGGAGCATGAGGTGGTGGTCAAAATCTCACACTTGCCAACTAATTTCCCACATTGCGCGTGGTGTGGTATTTTTGAATGTTGTCAATCCATGGACAAGTTGGGGGGTTTTGATGAGGCCCGTCCCCACAACTAAACATAAAAAGTGGTAAACATGAGAGTTCTTTCATTGTTGTTTTTTTTCAAAACCCTCCGCCTTTCAATGATTTTTCATTGATTTAACCCCCTTTTTTATGCAAATCTATGACAAAATCAGGGTTAAAAATGCCCCCTATTTCAAGGTTTTCAAATGACCAGATTTTAGACACCCTTTTCCATGACTCTTAATACATTTAAAACATGGAACAAAACATACAAATATCATGCAACCTTACTTTGTGTCTGCTGTACTCCCAAATGATCCTGTGTCTTTAATTGGGATTATATAGAATACAAAAAACCTATTAGCTTTTAATTAAAATGCAACAAAATAACATTCCCCTTCAAGCGTTATGTACGAAATGTTTCCTTTAAAAGTATTGTAGTCGACCACGCGTCATTCTGTGAAATACCCCCTTTTTTAAAATTCACGGAGACCGATGCTCAGATACCCCTTTTTGTGATTTCGCGTCCGCGATACCTTACAAAAATAACACCCCTTTTCCAGGAAATTTAGAACTCTCATTGTTTACCACTTTTTATATTGATTATTTAGGCCGGGGAATTAGGGCGCAGTAGGGCCCAGTGATCTGTCGTTTTTTTTATTTTTTTAGGATCTTAGTTTTTGTTTTACATAATGATGCGCGGGTTGATGAGTGAGACTGTTGCAAAAGTAACAATCCCAGATAAAAAATTTGATTTTTACTGGTCTTTGAGCCTACTGTGCCTTGAAACCGAAGACAGAACCCCGAAACTTTGGGTACGTCTATCTGTATGCCTATGATTGATCATATAGGCCCTGCTCAAAATGTGTGTGGCCAAAAAAAAGCAATTTCAGCATATTTCATTTATGCATTATTGCTCTACTGTAAAATTGTAAAAACAGTAGTTTGTTTCCCCCAAAATCTGTGGTGATAGTTTTTTGTAAGTGCCAGGCTTTCAGAAGAAAAATGATTAGACGGTAAATTGGAACAAGCACTTAAGATACATAGATCTTTATTTCTTAGGCCTACCTTGTGTCCCAAAATGAACTATATTCAAGGATCTTCAAGATCGACTTTGCCTGTTAAAATTGAGTCCAATCAATTTTCGAAACTTTTGAGATCACAATTTTATGGTGTAATGTTAGTTATGTCATTAGTTGTTTAAACCTGTAGCATAGGTGGTTTTTAGCCTTGGTCAAGTTGTCCGTAACACTAATCCCTTACCCTTAGTCGTGGACTGTAGGCTATTGCTACACACTACTCGTGCTGATCACAACACATACTACAAAAGATGAGGACAAATTAATTTCAAGTTGAATAACATGAAGTTGGTGAATGCCTGATATTAATAAACACAAAAAAAAACCACGAAGAGCTTGACTCTTATGTGTAGATTTATTCAGTTTTACTAGGCAAGTTCCTAATTCCCAAATGTAGCTCTAGTTGGAAATTTTCACACTTGTTATGCATTCACTAATAAATGTAGTTTCTTTATTTCAGTTTGTACAGGAGAAGGCTGGCCTAATAAAAGTCTGATGTCTATACTTTATATTTACGTGCCTAGCTGCAAGTTGCAAACCCACTTTTACTTTCATTCTGATTAGGGCCTAGCTATAGCCTACTAAGCCTAGGTACCGTACATAAACATTGCCTAGCTATAGCCTTTTAAATATTGTTTTTTCCTTGTTAGTTTTGGTAGGACTGATGTAATCAAATAAGTTCCCCAGCTTCTGGTCTACATAATGTTTAAATTTTATTGTATTACCGGTACATAAAATATCAGGTCTATTTATAGACCTTCGTATTGGAATTTGAACGAGTGTGAACGCCGTTGTCAACTAGTCAACACAAAAGTGCCTCAATAAGTGATTTACAAAGTAGGGTAACAAAAGCGAGACATTTTACTTGAGAGTGTTTTGCACCAAGCAAGAAAAGGCCAATTATAAATAACGTCTAGCCTAAACACATAGCCTACTTGGTCCTAACTTAGATGTGCGAGACCGTTAAGAAGCCTAGGGCCTAGGCATGGCCTAGCGACTAGCTCGATTCCTAGACCAACCACACTGATATTAGCCTTTTTTTCAAGCATCGAATCGATACCCGTACGTAGTTATGCTGTCTTAGACTAGTCCTCATAGATAACATGAAATATCACTTGTAAGTAGCTAACCATGCTACGTACGTAATCACGTAGTATAACTACGAACGTCTTCGGAATTGATTCCGATGATTTGCACGTACGTGGTATCAGATTTCTTATCTACGACTACTAGTACTTTCCTGATTGTCCTAGGAAGGGTAAATCAGAAGGAAGAGGCGTCCCATGTCCATATGTCTAGGCCCTAGACTAGGGGCTAGGGCCTAGCCCAGCCTTAGGCCTAGGCTATCTTATCTAGATACCCAGTAATCGTTCAAAACATACCCAGCAACCAGTTTACCAAACTACTTACCAGAACACTACACTAGCATGACCAGGCTAGGCTATGTATGCAATTCACTCATGTCATGATGCAGTGGTGAACAGTTGTAAGTTTACGAAGTGTTAACAGTTAAGCCTAAGTAAGGGAGTTTTTAGCTATCCTAAGTTCTAAAACCCTAGTTTGTGTAACTAAGTTCAATGATTAAAATACCATCATACAGTGTCATTGCAAAGCAACAACACTTTTAATTATGTCATGATGTAGCACAGTCACTGGCATATACAGTCATGACAGTCGAGTCAGTCCCGTCTCATACTGTACATGACCCTGACCATAATGATAGACATTCACTCACACTCACAGGGAGCAGGGACTGTGCAGGCTAGCCCTGCAATACCATCACTGACCATCCCATCATACATGGCTACAAAAAAGTAACTGGAATTATAACTGCAAAATAAGTATGACATGAAATTCATAACAAATCTACTTACCATGACCATGATTTTAGTGATCCTTTCTGTTTCAATGAATGCACGTTCATAACATTCATCATACCGCTGCTCCGTAAACTGATCCAACATCATCATTGTTAGAGTTCCGGGTTCATTGGCACTGTTATCAGCAGCACTGCTGATTAAAAGGACTCTGAGAGCATGAAAAACTATTCTGCTGTTGCCAGTCCTCATGTTGCTAATGCCCTAAACAATATAGAATCAAAATCACCTTTGACAAAGATTACAGTTTTTGGGAATCTTGACACACCTTTTTGATCATTTTTGGAAAAATAAAAAATGTATACATATTTTTTATACTAACATGAGCTTAAGGTCAACTCTTTCAAATCAAGAAAATCCCAATATTTAATTATTTTTACATTTCTCAATGTTGTGAGATTTAAAGATAGACAAAGATTTTCAAGAAAAAATGTAAAATAAAGAATCCTCAGAAAATGGCAATTTCTTTTTTTGAAAATTAGTACACAATCCTATGTAAAATGTGATTTTATTTTGCAATATTTTTGTTACCAATTTAATAATCGGGTTATGTATATATCTTAAAAAAGCTTATGTTAGGTTTCTTTTCATATAAAGTCCATTTTGTATTTTTGTAATTTTTTACAACCAAAATCCTGCATATTGATCAATATTGATCAATAACTTTTCCCACATCACTTTTTAGGATTGCCACCGGGTCAGACACCCAGAGGAGACTTTAGTGATAATTTTAACATGGCTGGCAGCTCTGGAATGTTGGGTTGAGCGAAAAGCTAACTATAGTCACTTTGGTCCAAATGGCCTCTCTACTAAGAATCAATATTATTGAAGTTTCACCTCATCCAAGCATGTCAGGGAATTGACTGTTTCACCCCTATAACGTACCCTCTGGTCCCGGATTTGGGGTCAACTGTACTTGTCTGTATTTATGATGCCACGAGAATTATCCCTGCCAATGTCAAGCTCAATCGGAGCTTGTTTGTAGTTTTGACCTTTGACCTTGAACTTAGACCTTTGGGGTCGAGACTATCATAGACTTTCTTTTACCATTAATGTTACACTTCACTGCACAATAACAGCTTTTTCTGTCTTCTATAGGCTGAGATAATAGCCAATTTTGGTCTTATTTTTCGCATTTTTTGGCAAAATTGGACCTTTGACCCCCCGTAATGACTTTGATCCCGGTATAAAAACAAAACCTCGGTACACAACAAAATGCATTTTCCATTGCAATAAAAATTCTACTATGCTTAGTTCTGGGGCCGATTTTCACTACGTTTTGGGCGATCATCCAAGGCCCCCACATCGGTCGCTAAACCCCAAATTCATCGTTATTTAGCGATCGACTTAATTCTCGATTTCACTAACCCTTTGCGACGACTTTTGTCATCGCAACGCGTGAGTTCGCGATGAATTTTAGCGACTACTCTCTTGTAGTCGCTGGGTAAAGCGTAGGTAAGTAAAGATGATCGCTAAATTTACAATTCATATCAAAATAAAGCATAAATTTCGCGCCATTTTCTTATTGTCCAAGTATATTGTTAGGGTTTGACTCACTATCTCTCTTTCAAATGGGCGATGCACTGTTGTAGATAATAATAGCAAGGCATTACAGAGGGAGAGAGTGTTTCAGGACAGAACAAACCCTTAAGACACATACAGCAATAAGAGATGCACCAAGTATTATAGATTTAACTAGGAACGGAGTCCATGAGGATACTTGACATATTAGAACCTCCCTCTTCGTCCATCAACTGGCAGAGCCATGCCATAATGGAACCATTCAAGTGTTTGTAGCTCTCCCCGTTTTTATGCCACTGGGTGCTTCTACTCTATCTACCACATCAGAGCACTCATTGCATTCTGAAGCCATGTGTGTGCAGTATCGTGCACGAGAGTGGACCTGAATCCTTGTCCATCTCAAGATGCATACATTCAAGGCCACAACAGCAGCTGATGTTACGCAAAACAGTGGATTTCCTTGTGCCCTCTCTGGATTCCCGGGAGTCGTCGGAGCTGTAGACTGTACGCACTTCCTCTTGATGCTGGTCCATATGGAGAAAATGAACACAACGTGTACGTCAACCGTCATGGCCAATCAAGTATACAATGTCAAACTCATTGTGGATACCAATTATCGATCCTAAGTGGTCTCCAGTGGCCGGGTTTTTCTACTCATGACAGCAGGATATTAGAACCGTGATAGTGGGGAAAATGTTTGAGAAGGGGGGAACTACAGCCGGAACTACAGAGCACTCTCCTGGGAGATTCCGGGTACCCACAAACGTCGTTGGTTGATGATCCCCCACATTAGAACATCCCAACACAGCATGTCAACGGCTTACAATGAGTAAGTTAGGCATATAGTTCTAAGATATTATTGAAGCCTATGCCATCCAACCACTAGTGTTAACCTATTATAGCGTGTTATTAGTTCTTTCACACATCGCAAAGGTAGGCCCATATGATAATAGGCTTACAAGCGCCCCGGGTACAAGGCCTAAACTCGGCTGTAACTAAACCGGTATGGGGAAGGGGAATGCTTGGGGAAGGCGAAAATTCTGGGATGGTCAGGCTGGGGTAGTGTCGTTGTGGCTACAGGAGGAGGCCTAAATAACAAATTAATCGGATAGGCCTATGTAAAAACACGTAGGCCTGCCTAATTTTGTCAGACCCCGTAGATAATCGGAATAGCCTAGTGACCCGTAATTGTGGCAGTCGCGGGCCGACCTCTTTTTCTTGGGGGAAAACGGGGGGGAAGGAACGGAAATTTGAGGGGGGTAGGAGGGTTAGGTAGGGGGTAAGTGAAATTCTGGGTGGGAGAGGAGGGGAGGGGCCAAATATAAAAAACATGCAGATTGTGTACCCAGTTTCCCCAAATCGCGCCCGATCGAATTTTGCATAAACTCCTAATTTTCTTTTTTTTTTTGGGGGGGGCAACCCTTAGTGGAAGAAAAAAATGGGAGGAAACTGATTTTTTTCTATTACCATATGGGCCGAATTTTGCCAAATACTCCTCATCCCCCCCCCCCCCCAATTTCCCCTACCCCGCCGACTGAATTGTGAGATGGCGAGAAGAAAAGACGGAAAAACTGTGATATGGCATTCGAAAATTTACTACGGAAATGAGTATTTTTCAAAATTTACGGTGCATTTTGCGGCATCCAGCAGCAAATTTCGATTGAAACCCCCGTCAATTGCCCTTAAATCTACGAGAATGCACGGGTCTAGTTCGCCCGTAAAATCACTTGTTTTCCACACTTTTCCTCTCGCAGCAGTTTATGGATATTTTCCAACTAGTCCACTATACGGGGGGTGTTCACAATTTTTACGGTTAAATGCGGTGTGAAAGTAACGATCGATTGGCCCGTAAATCTGTGAATCGCGGGGTTAGTTTGCACTGGAAAATCACAGCTTGTCGGCCTATAGTTCTCTAATTACGGACAATTCTCCTTTTTAGGCGACGAAGAGAAAGAAAACCTGTTTTACGGGAGAGCGGGAAGACATTCGAAGTAGGGTCGTCGGTCGGGCGAACACGATGTTTTTTCTTTTTACATGTTTTCTTTTCTGGAGCTCAAAAATGGACTAAAATAGTCCCAAAATCTGAAAATAAGAGAAGAAAAAATGAAAACACAATTTTTACAAAAACATTTTTAAAAAAAATTGCCAAAAATTGCATAAATGGGCTAAAAACAGGCTGATTTAACATGATGTTGAGAAAAAACTAAAAAAAAAAAAATTCTGCAAAACTGAAAACGTCAGAGTTCGCCGTTCGGGCCCGCGTAAAAACAGCGTTTTTTTATTTTCGTCGCCCTATGGGCGTAAATAAAATATGTTGTTTTTTTAAAAAAATCTGGGACCATATAGGCCTATTTGTTCAAGGCCCCAATACCATTTTGAAACTTAGACCTATAGATCTCTTCTTGAAATTTGTTAAACTTATATAAAAGTATATTGGCATATAATCTTGTTAATTTTGGGGTGGGAACGAATGAGGACAATCTATGAAGGTGTTAAAATAAAAAATTGTGCCGAATCACTTTAACGTCAACTTATAAATTAGGCCACTAGGTGTTGTAATTATCTCGCCGTTACCGGACAGAACATAGCAGATAAAATTGCACGTAAGATAGGCAGTAGGCACACATTAACTTAGGCCACGGTTCAGATGATATCAAAAAGCCTCAACTTTTGTGGGAGGGGGGGGGGAGCAAACTATGGATCACGAATGCCACTTTTACAAGTGGCATTACATAATCCACAGCCTCCTCCCCCCAACCTATCAAAAAAGTGCGGATATTCATCTGGAACCCGTTAACATTCGTAATCATATGTACCTTATCTAGTGAAATAGGTCAGTATCGTATAAGGAAATTCGGAAAATTTTGTCATATTCTGTCGTAAACGGACAGAAATTATTAGCATAGTGGCCTATATGGGACGGGAAAACAAAACTTGCTAATAACACAAAACCACAAGGTCGGAACCAACTTAAAAGTGTGAATAAGCTTTTTCTCGGGATATCTTGTGAACAATGATAAAACAGAAGGTGATGGAATCACGAAAATGTGCCTTTAAGTACGAAGTGGAAAAATAGATATCTTTTTATTTGTTATAATCTCCATGACATTATTATTTGTTATTTCATCATGCTGTTAATATTTAGTATTTAATATCTGACTAACATTACCAAAATATAAAAACTGTCACCCTGTCCAAGTAAGTGACATGGTCATCCCAACGTAAATATGGAGATCTTTACAGATAAATGTTGTAACAAGAATTATGTTGTCAATGGCAACTGATTAGACATCCTTGGTTCCAAGTTTGGTGTAGAATTAACGAAAGTTTACATTCGATAGATAAAAACACTATTTATCATGGAGTTATGTATATATAGATTATTTACATAGGTCCTGTTATATAAGGTGGTCTTGCAAAGAAAGCGCGCAAAACTCGCTTTCTGCAAACACAACAATGTAAAAACCGAACCGTAATTTTAGGGACCGTGAAATACCGTGATTACTAGAAAGCTACGCGAAACTGAATTTACGGGAAAAACCCGTGATGATTAACAGATTGTCGGACAATGACAAGTTACATTATGATTTCGCATTTCTGCAGAAAATTTTAAGGTGGGTAACGCCATTGTAAAATTACTGAGCATTCATCATGGCAAATTTATGCCGATTTTTGCCATAAGGGGTCCGTAAAAACGTTTCTTACACGCACAGAACATTTTGACGCAAGCGCAACAGTGGCGTGCACCCTACGTGAGGCTTCCCAGAAGTTTTTATCAAGCGACCCTTCCAGAGTTATTATAGGCCCGTATTCAGAAACGTGTTTAGGCTAAACGCATTTTAGCGTAAAATGCCCCCGTAATTTAAAAAAGTGCGTTTTAAAGCAAAACGCGTTTAAAAAGTTTTTAAAATTTTTTGGTAGTCCAAGATTGCCAGCCTTTTCTGAGTCCGATTTGTCTTAATATGGATGAAATTCAAAGAGTTAAGGTCTTCAAATCAGCTTGGGGTTATGCTCGATGAACATTTATCTTGGGCGCACATTTGATTTATTGTCTAAAAAATTTTCATCAGCAATAGGTTTCTTAGAAATCAGCTAAGCCAGTTTTAAAACCTGTGGAACTTTAAAATGTTGAGCAGTGATATGGTTATGCCTTTGCTAGACTACTGTGATGTGTGTGGTCTAGCTGCTCCAGTGGTTCTTTCAGATAAACTAATTAAACTTCATAATCGGCTTGCAAGAATGATCTTGGTGCTCTCCAGAAAAACAATTTATCATTGTTAAATGCAACTTTCTTGGAAAAACCTGTCCCACGAATGGAATTGTCATAAATTGTGCAGTCTTTAATGCCGTAACACTGTGGCCTCCTTAGTATCTTTCTGACGCTTCACTGTGCCCATCACTTCTATAGGTACCGTTCCAAAACAAATGGGAGCGTTGTATGTTTCATCTGATCTGCCCAATAATCAACATTGGTAAACGTACCTTCCATTATCCGTGTGACCCTGGGGTTGTAACAACTTACGTACTGACCAGCTTCCAGCAACGGCACTTAAGGCCATTTAAAAACAGCATTTTTAACTTAAATTTTGTGTCGCCATGTTTAATATTAAACCTTTTTTATTGTGTTTTTTTCTATGAGACGCTGTGGTTGTTGTGTTTTTCATCTTTATTTAGTGTTGCTGCAGTATTGTCTGATCGTGGCTGTGGTGTTTGTCCGATCTTGATTTGTTTGTGATCTGAGTGTATGCTTTGTGGTTTTGATATTTTTACATAGGAATTCTGTTAATTAATATTTATCTCTGTGTTAATAGGATTAGTTCTAAGAGTTTGTATATATATAGTGAATCTCTTTATTTTTATATAATTCCATTGCAATGTAATTTGTTGTTATAAACAGGGCCTTATGGATAGCAGTTTTTTTAACTATTAGCTACCCTGGTAATATACTGCCTAATAAATAAGCAATAAATAAATAACCATATGCTTACTTAAACAGAAGCTTTAAACACGATACATCGTCCGTTATTTGAAAGACGCTAACTATGAGTGTATAAAAGGCTTTGTTTAATGTTGAGCGCACAAAGTGTATTATGTCTTTCCGTAGCGTTAAGGTGAGCTACAACACCACTGGTGCGAATGATAGACACCATTGCTGTTGTCATTGGGCAGTGCAATGAGCCGTGCACTTGACGAACACACACTAAAACACTTCTTTAAACTAGCCCCGTACATATTTAAATTTCGAATGCATTTTGGCGGAGTTAAAATTGGCGTTTTAGCTTTAAACTCCTTTCTGGAATTGCGTTTACTTAGAGCCATATGTTTACTCACATTTAAACGTCGTTTCTCTTTAATCGCGCTAAATAACTTTTTGGAATACGAGCCATATTGGTTTGCAATGACTTTAAAATTTATTTGGATTAGATTTTAGGCCAAAAAACAAGGAAAAATGCTCATTATCTTCATTTACCCTCAAAAAGACCACCCCAGCGATATGCTTGTTTTATAGTAAAAAAAAAAAGGCTATGCTTTTCCCCAGAAATTTATTTTACCTTTTTATTCTTCTAAAAAAAAGCGCATAAATCTCTTGAAACCTTAAAAAACAAATTTTTACGCTGTGCAGCGGAAGCGGAACTAATTAATTATCATCATCTAGAAAATATTATCCTTTAGCCAAAAAAGTTTTTTTCCTGTAGGTAGTCAAATCCTAAATGTGAAATCACGTTTTTTAAAGATTTCCCCGAAATGGCTCAAATCATTTGGTAAATCAAAACACTCCTAACACAGTATGACTTTCAAAATATTAATATTTCTATAACAAAATTTGGGATCACTTGAGAATACATTTTTTTTTTTAATGATGGCGTATTCTCAAACGATGTTTAGAATAAACGGTGGTTAGGCCAAAACTAGGGTTAGCTAAATCGCACAGTTTAAAAACCCGCAGGTTTAAATCTATTAACAAGTCGTTTAGCTAACCACATTTTTTTTTTTAATTTAAACTAATACATCCACCGACTGCCGACTTATCCTCGCCTATACATTTTACGTGCAGTCAAGAATAATGAGTCAGATAAATACTTCGTAGTTTTTAAAATGCACTCAGAAAGTCCCCTGGTGAAATAATTTCAAGAATGTCGGTTTATCAAGCTTAGACTTTGCTCCCGATGTATTAGACCGTGCACCGGCCTGCTGCACTTGCTATATCAGTCAATCCGCAATACATACGGAGCTTCGATACAGATCCGCACGAGCATCAATAGAATCAGAATGAGCAACTTAAATGAAGGATTCACTGATGCTTAGGAAACAAACGATAAAGAATAGAGAAGACAACTGGTTTAACCAACCAGTATCACATATAGCTTGAACAGAGCTGCACTTGAAGAAAGTGAGCAGTTAAACACGCCTTAAGTGCAACGATAGATTTTGTGGCACCCAAATATTTGTCATAATAGTAATTTCATATAATTCGACACTCAATAGATCTTACATTGTATTTGGCTACAGAAGCAACTTAACAAGAGAAAAAAAGGCGATTTGATTTACTTAATTTTCCAAGAAAACATAGGCTGAATTTGTGTATTTGCTCCTATACAAAATGAATAATTCACATTTTTTGTACCAAAGAAAACATTCTCATCTTAATCCTTTCAGATGGGTATTTTTTTTAAGTTTTTTGTATTTTTCAGATTTTCGCAAAAATCAGAATTTTCACATTTTTAGGGACACCTCTTATGTGAAATCCTCGTGCACCTTTCAACTCCCCCGATCAGTCTAAGTTGAACAACGTTTTGAGACATATAAACGTTTTCGTCTAAACTTTGAACAGCGTTAAAGTTAACCATGCTTTAAATTGCTGTTTATTTAGCGGCGTTTAAATTGCGATTTAACGCAGTGAGAGCGTTAACTCGTTTGAGAATACGGCTAATCGCTGACGCATGTGCTAAGAATGCAAATTTCTCAGTAAATAAAATATAACAACGAAATGCGGTAAAATGGTTTCCAAAATCTAAACGCGCACAGCCTACTGGAACAAAGTTTTTTTTTTGTTTTTTTTTAAATAATTTAGCAAGTTGTTGTTGCTGTTTTTTGTGTTTATTACTTAATTAAAATTAAATCTTACTTTTGGTAACGACTTTTAAATTAAATTGTTAAAAAATGGTTCCATTGCGTTAGTTAAACCAACGCTCGGGACGCAAAAAAAATCCCTCCGCGGTGGAAAGGGCACACCGTTTATAAGTCCAGATTATACAACGTAGAAACGATCTAAAACTGCGAGTTTTGTGCAATGTCCTAGGGGATGTGCTTTTGGTACACTTCAATGTGTGTAATGCCTTCATAAATAACTAATAAAAAAAACAGGATGAGAAGTCGTTTCGGCGGTATAATATGCGACATGTTTGAACTCAGGCGTTAGAAAACGGGTGTAATTTTCTATTTTAATTTGCAAATATAATCGCGGTTCTTCGACGCTGTCGCCTGCGTCCGGCTCTGGAACGACAGGCTAGTATGACCTTGATATAGACCTTTGACCTATGTTTTTTTCTGCTCAAGGCAGGCAACACAAAACTTACTTTGTCATTTGTTCAAGATATTTTAAAGACCCTTGAATTATTTTTTTTGGGTTAAAACTTCATTGCTCACTTCACCCTTTGCACGGGGCATAGTTTGCTGGTTAGAGCCTGAACTGGATTGCAATAAAAGGTGGTATTTAATAAATTGCATTCACTTTTGCAAGGCCATGGTTGTGTTTAGAGAAGAATAAATGCTCCCATTCTAAAAGGTGAACGAGAGATTTCCAATAAACCATGGTGTACCGAAAAAAAACAATATGAAAATTCTGGATTTGGCACTGGTGTAAAGTTATATCAAAAATATCCCATCTGTAAGGATTAAGCTGAGAACGGTTCTTGGTAAAAAAATTGTGAAATTTCTAAAATTTCGTATAGGGAGCAAAGACGAAATTCGCCATGGTTTATATGAAATAAGCAATACAATTATACGCATATACCATTTTTTTCATTTAAGTTATTCTGTGACCAAATAAAAGGTAAGGGAAGACTCTGATTAGACTATATGAAATCACAAGTAATACTAATCACAGAAAAATAGGATGACTTGAAATCTTTGTTGCACCCATTAGAGGTCGAGTGAACCGCAACTGGCATAAACGTGCAAGAGAGCGAATATTAAAGGCAGGGGCAAAAAGATATGACCGATACAACAGTAGCCCACAAACCAAATTCAATAGCCCAGTTTGTACTGTGCCCCTTGATCCCCATGGTTATTGCAACATAATTATGAAAATACTGTCTTCCAGCTCACAAAAATCAATAACGATAGCAAACACAGAAAGAATACAACCAACACTATGGAAGGATGTTTTCAACACAAAATGCTTTTTATTTCTGAAATGGTTTTCAGTCTCCTTTGCCAAACAATGGGGATTACTGACATTACTTACACTATCCACCAAGCCAAATTAGTCAAATCATTAAAGCAATAAAAGCACATTTTGAAGAGCACCAATTTTCAAAATTGAGATTTTGCAGTTGTGCAGGTATGTAAGGCCTATAAACTATTCTGCAACTGGCTAATTGCTCAAAAGTTGTATTGGTCATTAAAGAAGCGATTTGTAATTAGAATGAGGATACCCATGTAATTTTAATGGCGAAACTGGGAAAACGCCAAATTCTGTCCGTCCAATTGTGAAAATAGTGACACATCACGAAAATGACCTCTAACTGACCTTCCTGAACACGGAACCATTAATGGATGGTTAAACACATACATGATGCTATATCCCGGCTATTTTATATGGAAGGCCGTTTTCCAGCAGCCGTGAATTTCAGATTCTTGATATTCATTATCCTATTACAAATTCCTTCTTTTGTGATTTCATAAACATGTTCAAGCTTTACCATTCACAGGTATAGTTAACTTAGCCAGTTTACCAATGCAACTGTTGCAAAAAAATCTCACAATTTTGGGAAAATTCTGAATTTAAAAAAAAAAATGTATGTTATTGCTTTAAAGCATTTTATTCCTACACGGTGTCAGGAACCTGTTGCCAAGAGGACAATGAAACCAGGCATCTGATGTGCGTCAGATTAGGAGGCTATTAGTGTTGACTAATAAACATTTACTTATCATATTTTGTATTACAATGTATAGCTTTTAAATAGTTATTTTATGACGATTTGAGCCCAATTTCCAGTTCAAATCAAGGAGATCCATTAAAGGAGCACTCTATAACTTAAGAACGCAGCACATCTTTTCTTTCAGTATTATTTCAGTTAATTGAAAACAGCAGCTGTTTTCTAAAATGTTACAGGACCTGGCAGTGTAGTAACCATCAAAACCCAATATGTTTGGGATGTAACTATTCATTCTATACAGATTGTAAAATCAATTTTGTAGCATTAAATCTTTTACTTTCTATACTACACATTCAAGTTTTTTAAATAAATTTCCAGATTCATTGAAAAATATTTTAAAAAGTGGTAAGTCATATATTAAAAAGTTGGAAATTTTTTGTTTTTTTAAATTGTGTGTGTGTGACCTATGTGTATTCTTTGACCATTATTAAGCAAGGTTGCATAATTTTTGCTGCTTGAGAAATGTTACAAATCAAAGCGATTCTGACAAATGTCTGATTTTGAACTTCCGTGCCAGGTCTCAAACATTTGATATATCAACATTGACATGCATCCACCAGTTTGTTTCATTCCTTCCCACTTTCAAAAAATCACCCTCCCCCAAAAAAGGTTTAAAAATATTATTATTACAAATATTAACTCTGATTAATAAATAAAATAAACAAATTTTTTATTTTTCATGTTTGCTAAGAAATGCATCTTAAGGAAAGAACAAATTATTAAGGTTCAGAGAGGCATGACATTTTGTTTGTAGCACAATATCTATGGTTTCATTCAAATTCCTATATTGAATTTAAAACCTAGACAAATCGAGCAGATTTTCAGTAAAATGTATACTGGAACATTTCAATGTACCATGTCAAGTAAATATGGTAATTTTCAAACTCAGTGGGGTAACTTTGTACCCTGGGGTCAAAAGTTCAAAGTACTTTTTGTTATTTTCACTAAAAAGTACTCACAAAATGATCAAATTTTGAATTAATTACTGTTTTGGAGTGTAATCTATTTGCAAAATGTGCAATTATGGAAATAATTGTTGGCATATTGGAAATTTGAGCAAAAACTAATTCGTGGTGAAAATTCATTTTTACAAAATTATAAATAATTTTCAGCACAACCAGATCTATTTAATTAAAAAGTACCTGTATTCAAATGTACACTGCTTTGGACTAGCCTTGGTTGAATTTCATAAAGATTGGGAAGAGAAGAGCAAATTTTGATAGAAAAATCTCATATCAACCAACAATCTTTAATTTTTAACTATGTTTTCATAAGCCAATCCCATCATGATCCCTGCACTTAATCTCTTCAATGATAGTTACTTTCCAACACAAATTGCATAAAAAACCTGTAAATCCTTAAAAGTGGAATTTTACAATTTGCATCGTTGGAGGTAACAGTTAAAGGTGTATTTCGTGATTTCAGCACCTTGTTTATTCATTGATCACTAATATCTGGAGAAAAAAAAAGCTTATTCCCAAAATTGAAGACGATTCCGATTTTGCGGTTTTGTGGTTATGAGACAGTGTTTCGTTTCCCACGGTCCAATAGGGCACTGTGCTGTTCATTACGGACAGAAAATACAAAAATTAGTGAGATACACATCATAAAGTGTCAAAACTGAAAGGTACATCACTGATGTGAAAATGGACCATATGCAAGTACTTCCAATATGAGGGGCATTATTAAATGAGATTTTATGTGTTCAGATGTAGAGCTAAACATTTTCGATTTGTTTGACCTCTTTATATTTGAATATAAGCTACAAGGCACATTGTATGGCTGTAAGCTTTGAATACTATAAAAATTCATTAAATTGTTACTTGATTTTTTACATATGTATCACAGAGGCCCTGCGTGACGCGTGTCATAGCAAACTAAGGGGCAACTGAAGATGAAATTCCCCTGCCTGCGGAAGGGTTTGCGGGTGGCTCCCGAACGAAGGCCTGTCAGGTGATTGTTGCTTGTGCCGTGCTATTTAACATCTCCAAGAGCATCAACGACCCCTACCTTGTAAAGGCAGCACAGCTTGGTGGGGGGGGGGGGGAAAGTCGATATGCCAGAGTATGAAGCGGGCCACCCAACATCCCTTGGACACGTGGCCAAGAGCCTTTGTGGTGACCTTTTCCAAGTTTAGTTAAAACTTTCAGGATTATCATATAATATTGTCATGTTCCCTTTAGGATATCGGCAGGATAAGCAGAGAGAAGCACCATCAATAGTTGTAACTAGGCGGCTGATGTAACTTGTCATTTTGCGATATTGTGAGCGCTTCAACCTTTAAAAATACACTTCAATACGCAGCGCGAACTACTTGGGTTCAATTAAACGAATAAAACCGGGTATCAACCAATGAAATTGCTTACATTTTCAAAGCTGTTTAAAGATGTCTAGTAAACTACACTGGTGAAACGGTAATGCTTGAAAGTGGTAATGTCATAAAAGAAGGATTTTTGCAATAGATTGGTGGATCAACCATAAGAATACGCACAACGTACGAAAATGATACTACCTTGACTGCCTGATACCAAGAAACAGTTATAGGAACAGCGTTGACATGTACATGCTGCTATTTCATATTGGAATTACATTTTCAGCAGCCGATTAATTATTAACGGGATATATATGATAATATTTATTCTAATAACAAAATGTCTTCTTATGTGACACGGAGAAGTTTTACCATTCACAGATATAGTTTACTTAGAGGTTAATGGCTGAATATTTTTAGCTTTGAGTGCATTGGCCAAAAATCAATGCACGCGCGCTCAGTTTGACGACGAATAATGCACAAGCCCCGCAGGGGTGCGTGCCATTATGAGTCTGGTCCAACTGATGCAAGTGCATTAATTATAGGTTAATAACTACGCTTTTACTTCTTGCGAGAAAAAATGAGACAAATCAATGCACGCGCGCTGAGATTTTGATGCAATGGACAAGCATCAAAATTCAGTGTAAGTGCACTGATTTATCCCATTTTTCGAGCAAAAGTAAATGCACAGTTACTAACCTAATTCATACAGGACAGATACAAAATAATTTGTCATAATTAGTAATAAACAGTAGATTTAAAAATATAATTTATCATGGAAATTAAAGACAAAATAGGCGGTCCCCGGGTTTCGCGATCACCTGGCTTGAATGACCCTCGGGTTTTGCGGTTCCTTTGACCTTGAATGACCCCTAATGACCTTTGATCCACTAACCAATACAAACTCGATCTTCGTTCGGTCAAGGGGCACCCACCCACCAAGTTTCAGGAACGTGCGACCTTCTGTCTCCGAGAAAATAGACCCGGTCAGACAGGCAGACACACCTGTACACAGCCCACCAGTATCAATATATAGATTACCCACTGAGAAAATAAATCAGTCCTCGGTGACTCATACGCGTTCGAAAGCACCTTGCGCAGTATGTGAATTGCAACTGGACATTTTAAATCCACTCACGCTTCATTCACATATTTTGTTAACAGCTTCACTGATTTGCTGCTGTATATGCGTAAATACGCAGAGTGTTATGGATTTTTGCCAATGCACGAGAAGCTAAAAAATATACAGATATTAACCTTATTCACAAATGTTATTACAGCAAAAATTTTACAAGAAAAATCTGAATGTCATGAAATACAATGCAGTAGTGTTTCTAATGTAGATGCACGTACCCAACCATAAAATGAAACAATCCAACGTCGCACGTAAACGTTCTAAGCACTCCGCGTACGCTCATTAACATACACACCGTGTAATGACAAATATCAATGCATGATTTTTGTCCAATCATATTTCCTCTCATGAATAGCCAATTTACCCATGTAACTGTGCAAAAATTTCAAAATTTGTGAAAATTGGGAGCACTGTCTAAAATGTGCTGTTATTTCCCTTAGTCATATACAATGTTGAATACAATATTCTATTAGTTGTAACAAACAATCAACTACATCAACAATACAGAGTTTTGGTATCATTTCAAAAACATCCCCAAATTATCCCTAGATAATCTTGGTACATACCCTACAATTTTGCACAAGCATCATTTTAAGGGTCATTTCGTGATCCACAACTTTGTCCCATTTTGAAACCCAAGTGTCTTGATTGGATATTTGTCAACTTGAAGAGATTTCCAACCAGGGCCGTACGCAGGATTTATTTTGGATGGGGGTGCGAACTTAAAAAAAGCAGACTTTTTTGGTAAAAATGGGCCTAACCCACCTAAATTAGTCCTTTTTTTGGACTTTTTGAACATCTCTTCACCAAAAAATGGACTCATCAAAATGTCAAAAAATCCAGCAAAATGTTGACCCCCCCCACGTACGGGCCTGTTTTGAACCCAAAACAAAATCAATAACATTACACAAAAGATGGGGGTTGGTGCAAGTGTCTTGGTGTGAGGTGGATTGTAACAGAAGTTAATTCCCTATTGTAATGGGCATTTAAAATAAGACATTTTCCACAGTCCCCGACTTAAACGTGATGGCCCAATTTCAATATGTAAAGTTTTCATCTTGATAGAATGGCCTTTACCCCAAAACCCCATCTGTGAAGTTTCTTGCCAATATTTCAATCTGTTTTGATGTGAGAGATAAAAACATGATTTTATAAATTCACTGGTCGTCAAAAGTGGGGCACATTTTTGCTCATAACTTCTAAACCAAACATCCTTTAAAGGTGCTTGTTCCAATTTATGTGTATTGTGTTCTCTACTTGATATGAGAGCCTGGCACTTGCACATACACCCCATCAAGTACCGTGGGAAACAACGGGTTGGTACATTTTGTGACCCCACTTTCTGCACCCACTTTTTCTGCACCCAGTTTTGCTCAGAATTCAGCAGCCTTTACGGATTAAAGTACAGTATCACGTGCACTTTATTCCGTCAAGGCTGCTGAATTCTGAGCAAAACTGGGTGCAGTAAAAGTGGGTGCAGAAAAATGGGGTCACAAAATGTACCAACCCGGAAACAACCCTGTGGTTCTGATGGTAGACACAATAATGCTTGTTGCAAAGCCCTATTCAATACTGTGCTAATATTGATGGTTAACCACTAAAATGGCGGTTTTTTGTTTTATATCTTGGGAATGAAATGGATTTGAGGGCTCAAATTTCAGGACGCCAATGAGAAAAATACGGCCTTCCATCTGACATCAAAATCGATATTACTTCCGGGTAAATCAGGGAGTCCCAAAGACGATCGGAACACGCACCTTTAAAGAGACATGAGGAGATTTCCAGAAAGAAGCGCCCCCAATTTTTCTCGAACCCGTTTTTACATATTTGGAATGCTTACCAATTTATTAGATCACACCTGAAGTGAATAAGCCGAATATGCCATCTTTATGTAATAAGATGATTTAGCACGACAGAAAGTCAAAGCATGGTTTTCTATGGGGAATGATTACGATAGCAGGCAAGTTCAAAACAAGGTTTGCGGTTTTCTTTTGCACCTGTTTGTCCAATAAACCTTAGAAGCGTTTTCGGTAGGTGGTCTACAACCGATCCAGTGAAATTTGAGAGAAATTCGTATCCTAAAAAAATCTCCTCCTGTCACTTTAACCCTAAGATTTTGCAGGGTAAATGAGAAATGGTAGCTTTCTTCTGATACCAACATTTTGACCACTTCAGGTAAAACTTGGGGTTCTGGGATGAAGCTAATTTGAGAATTTGGCATAGAAATGTTGGTAACAGAGGTGAGCTGTAGAAGGTCAATGTTTCAGATCACTTCGAACACCGGCTCATTTCATGACTTTAATCACCCTGATCACACTTTCAAAGAAAAAAATGAAAAAAGGGCAAAAACTAGCCTTTCATTTCCTTGAAAATGCAGTTTTTGCTTAAAATTCGGCTCTGAGGGTACTTTCCAATAAAATGTGCACACTATTGAAATGGTGATTTTAACATTTGAGAAGAGTTTTATTATGAACACTTGTGAAAATTTGATTTACATGTTTTTTTATAGCGGTTTTAAAACTGTAGTAGGTTTTTTAATATCAGAAAAATGCCCTTCACTGAAACCCACAAATAAGAAAGTGTGTTGACCCCTGTATATTCCAATGCATGTTTTCATCTTTTAAAATGAGATAAGCATAATTAAAAGTCATCATTCTAGCCTGTGTTCAAAGTGATCTGAAATTATGACCCAAATATGACCCTCTATAGTCCACCTCTATTGTGGTAATTGACTACTGAATACAAATGGTATAGCTCAATATTCTCTTTCACAAAAGAAGGGATTTTTTTTGATTAACCACTTGGGTATAATATAAGCCTACCTTAGGCTTTGGGTATAAGCCCACCCCCAATTTTTAAAGAAAATACAGGAGCTAGCATACACCCGGGTATAAGCCCTGGTGATAATTTTAGCATTCAGGAAACAATGTGGTAGTAATTCCACAAATAAAATCACATTTTAAAACTAAAGAGCCATCAAAGAAAGGATTTGAAATCTACAGACGGTGATCGATCACAAAAGTCGATCAATCACTGGCTCAGTGTGAAAAGCCTTATTATATGTACAACTAAAGTGTACATTAAATGGTATCTGGTGAATAATATGCTCTTGAAAAGAAACTGCAATTTTGTATCTGTATCTTTAATTGCTCCCAAGTTCTCGCCCCTCTGCGGGTATAAGCCCACCCTATTGAATCAAAAAGGAAGATTTTGATTCAATAAGGGTGGGCTTATACACGGGTGCTTATGGTAGGTGCATCTATGATCCAAGTTCTGTAGCTGTTGGACTTCTACTTCTCTAATTAAGCCAATTAGATGTTTTCCGCCTATTTTATAACTTAACTCATATGACCTTTGATCTTGGTATGTGACTTTTGACCTCATCATATGAATGTTCTCAAGGGTTAACTATAATCCAAATGTGTAAGTTATTGGACTTAGCAAATTTGATGTTTTCAGCCTATTTTATAACTTGACCTCACCTTTGACCTTGGTATGCGACCCATGACCTCAATATCATATGAATTTTTTTTTTTTTTTTTTTTTCTCGAACCACAAGTCTCGCCTGCTTTTGCGCACAACTGTAAGACAAAAAGCAGCACACCAGAGTACAACTGTGCAAGTCAAGGGTGTCCCCAAAAAGTTGTGCAAGCAGATAAACTCCAATTTCTCAACTAGTTTTACTTCCCACTCTTTTATTTAACACCACCCTAGGGAGTCACACCACCTCCTCCCCCCACGAGCATAAGTGAGTGATGTTTAGGAGTAGCACCTCTGGTTTCGCATTCATAATATTCTTTATTTCCTGCTCCTGCTCTTTCATTTGACACCATCCCAGAGGTCACAACATTTTCCATTGTGGAGATAGTAATCATGAGAAGTCCTCAATAAGAGCATAACTAAGATGTTTAGGAGTAGTAGCCCCCCCTGGTTTGCATTTATAGAATTCTATACCTCTCACTAATTCCTTTGACACCACCCTTGGGATCACAACATTTTCCATTGTGGAGATATTAATCATGAAAAGTCATGTAAAAATCCCTTATAATTCACTAAATTTAGTAAAAATATGAAATTTAATTCAATTTGGCAAAACTATTTTTGAAAAATCTAATCAGGTTGAGAACTTGTGTATCCGCTTCTTTCCACCAAGTTACATCATCGTAACCCTTATGGAACTCCAGATAAATCGTACACAAGCAGTGAACACGGACGGCGGACAGACAGACAGCATGACAGACAGACAGACAGATAGACAGAAAAGTGATTACTAAGTCTCTGCCGTACAAAGTTCAGGCGAGACAAAAACCCATCAAAGATTACAAGAACAAGCATTAACAAAGAATGGCCATGCAAAAGATGCAACAAGGTCACATGCATTTATACATTTGGTAATTCTAAAATCTTGGAATAAAAACAAAATTTTTTTAGCATTAACAATATCAATATTGTTCATGGCTCAGCTTGCGCTTGCATTTGATTTAGAATGTCCAAAGCCGATTTGTGTGGTTGTAACTGCTTTAATGTGCTATCAATGCTGAGTAGCACATTGAGTATACCTTCCTGTACTGCCAGTTTCCTCCTCTCCACACTTACAACCTCTTCATTTAATTGCAGTAAATCAACCTGTTCAGTTTTAGTTTTTTCTTTGATTTCTTCTTCTTCTTTTTTGTTTCTTCTGCAGATTGAGATTGCGACTGTAAAAGAGGAAAAAGGTGTAAAATTACATTAATAATCCACAAAAAACAACACATGCCTTGTTCAAGATGGGTATAGATT
>JAMKCH010049417.1:0-10533 GCA_023653785.1 Ophioderma brevispina | reverse complement strand
TGTTAAAAACATAGTTCCTAAATTGCCACAAATGTGCTAAAACACTGCTACGATTAATTTTGTCAAAATATGTCAGACCAGACAGAATTTGCTCTTTGGGTTTAGCATGACTTTTCACCTCATTTTAGTCTCCACCTTTAAGGTAATAAAATTGGTGAAAATATCAACTAATGAAAGATAGAAATGACTAACCATTCAACATAAACAAAATTTTTATGAAAAATGGTTTAGATCAGATCCACATAGAACCATTTTGATCATCAAATCACTCTCAAGCAGAGCAGAGGAAAAAAATGAAAGATATCAAGCACAAAACTGAATTCTGAAATGACAGATAATGATGACCACTGCAGCTACATTCATCATACAAGAAATTCTTTGCAATTTTAAATGATGGGTAGCACACAGCAGGGAGCCCTCTTAGTGTGTCAGAAGATATGGGAACTCCCTGCTATGTAGGACAACATATTTTAAAGCAGAAGAAACGTAGCACCTTTGAATCTCGGTACGATGTCATCAGTGGATTACAGGTAATATATTGGTATTATTATATTTGGTATGATGGTATTATTATATTTGTACCGGATGGCTCACAAAAATGTTGCATTATAACTAAACCTTTTAGTACATCTTGGGCCAATTAAAAGTTGACATGTAAATTTAGAGGTATTTGATGCCAAAAATAAGTGAAATTTTTGCAAAATTTCAATGTTTTTTGATATTTAAAAATTTTGACTTGTTGGCAAAATGGTATAGCCGTGGGTGCCACTTGAGAGGCAGTCTACAGGGAGCGTGTAACTTGCATTCCAAGTTTTTATTTTTTAAAGAACATTAAAAAAACTATATGGTAAAAGAGACTGCAACTTTAAAGGCTACTCGATCACAATGAACTAAGGTATTGTAACACAAGAGTAGTAGACCTGCTCCTTTTATACTATATGAGTAAATCCAGAAAATGACCCAAAACCCAAAAAGACCAAAGATTGCCTCAGCTCCACATATAGTCTTCTGAGTCAACTTTTTTGGGTCAACTTTAGGTTTTGTTGATGGGTGGAAGGGAGGACGGGATTAATCACCTATTGTTGAAGGAAAAAAAACAAAACCAAATCATGGGTTTTGTCCTCTACAGACCAACCCCTGGATTCTGAAAAACTGGAAAAATTGTTTTACTGTACAAAATTACCAACATAACCTTTACAAATTCCCGAAGAAAAAGTTCGTTTATTTAATAATTTTCACATTTACATTACACCTAAATATCACTTTAAAACAGTTTTCTGAAATATTCCAAATTGTTTTCAAAACCAAGTAATAATAACATATGAAGTAATAAAAAACTTTTTTTTTGCAATTCGTGATCCTAGCACATTCTTTTTGTTTCTGATTCACTATAAATCCTACAGAAAAGGTTATCCAAAATTTCAATTGATTCTGATGTTGCGCTTGATGTTTTATGAGTGAATTAGTTGTATCGCGCTGTCCCCATGGCACTGTGTTGTAATTCTGTTCGTTTACGACGGAAATACAAACTTATGAATGTCTTTCTAGAGTAGAATCGAATTTGATATTGTAATATCAACAACACATACTATATTGGGCTAATGGTTCAGAGAGATAAAAATCTAAAGTTCTTTGAGGGAAACTTGGGGACGAGGCTGTGGATCACAAAATGCCCCTTTAAAAATACATCTTTTTAAAACTGTAAGTTACACTGCCTGATTTATAAAAAAACCATTCTTTATCAAGTTTTTGGACAAAACCCTATCCCAAAATTTAGTGATGGAGGACAAGCAAACAATTTAATTTGATACTTGTTTAATTCTACGCATATTGATTGGGGTTGCTTGCTGGTTTAATTGAAAATGACCAGACACTTACAGTTTAATGCATGGAAGCCCGTTCTCACTGATTCTCAACAAGCTGTTCTTGTATGGCATGATGTTGGTTCTCCATCAGAAGCTTGATCTCCATCCTCTGGTTGCTGTTCGGGATCTATCCTGGAAATATCCACATATCAAGGGCATCACCTCCTTCTGGCATGTAGCCAGGCTTGTCTAGTAATTCTCTGTCGTTCTTGCTTGCTCAATATTAAACAGGAGAACATGATCAGAAGAAAAAATGGCATAAAGAGTCTCATCTGAGTCTGATAATAATTTGTTAGAAAAAGAAATGAACACAAGCGCGCATGGGACTGCCATGAGCCAGGAGGAACATCGCCCACCTCGGTTTACGAGGCATAATTGGTCAATGATGTGTTGAACCTCAGTGTAGCTGGTTGCACGTACATGCGGTATGGTAGCTCCTGTCCAAGTAATTTTTAATCCCACTGTAGTTCCTAAATATACAGGTCAAAATTATAAGTTGCCCCCTGAAAAAGGTACATTTTTCTGGAAAAAATGTTAACAAACCGTTACAAAAAATTGTAAAATGTACACTGCAATGCGTTACACATATAATGTGACAAAAAAATAATACAACAGTGACCTTATCCGAAACTGGAACGCATTATTCAATTTGATGACGAATTAAAAATGACACTTCGTCTGGCATGGGGATTTTACAATAGGAAAATCCTGGAGAGAAGTACAAAATGTCTAGACAACACAGGAATACCTACAGAAACTTAATTTAGGGGAACAGTTACACTGTGTACTAGAGAAAGTGACCCAATTGACATTTGCTGACATGTAAACTTATGACGTCATTCTTATGTAATTCTAGGCATGTTGGTACTATTTTGGTAGCATGGAACAAGAAGATGACGAAGCTATCCATTGGCACAAAAATCAAGTGTATGTGGTATGCCTGTGTTGTACTAGACAGGTTGGTTAAAGGATGTTTGGTTTTAAAGGTCGAACAAAAGTGTGCCCCATTTTGGCGTGGACCAATATTGATTTTACCCACAGTTACTATATGATACAAAAATCAGTTTAGCTTCAATCAAACGGATTGATTGATATCGGCGCACAACTTTACAGATGGGTTTTGGGGTGAAGGTCATTTTTCATGAAAATTATACACTGAAATCTGTCATCCAATTTAAAATTTGTAAAAAGGAAAAAAAATAAAAAAAATAAAAAAAATATTGACAACAATAAGCAAACATTCAAATATGAGTATGTAATCAGCCTGAGTAGGCACTAAACAGTTCACTTAACTCCCAAGCACACACAAATCATATTTTTGCCCACATACAGATAAAAACCAAGTCAAGGCACAAGAATGCCAAAGTACAAAACACACAAAATTAACTTACTGGTTGATAAATATGATCCTCAGAATTTTGATTTAATTTTATAAGAATGGTTCAAGTTGTCAATGATTTCTTATCCTTGAAAGCCATAAATTTATCAGAGGTAATAGTTAATAGAAAATAGAGACACTAGAAGCAAACAAACTTATGCAGGGTCACAGAATGGAAAAATGCAGTTTACTTAATTTTCCTTGAGAAAGGAATGTTCTTCCTATTCCTATGATTTGTTACAGGAATGACAATGCATATGAGGCTTTGATTTCTTCTGTTAAGAGATTGAGGATCACATGGTTTGCTGGAATTAAAGTTGGCTGGTCATTCATGCCGTGTTACTTATTGTCCAACTATCCTGACTTCTGATCATCATTAGAACTAAATTCCACTCTTATTTCTGATCCCACTGGTGCATTTTATCAGGCTAGTTACTTTAAAAAAACCTTAATCCTAAATCTTATTCAGTTTTGACAAATAACTGTGGGGACTACAACCTTTTTTGCGTGCAAGTTGCGCCCAAGCTCTAAATGGACAATAAATAAACCTTGCTTAAACTTTCAAATTGATTTTGAATACTCCCATACTCCATTTTATTGTATGAGTATTTTTTTTTGTGTATTTTTCACTTCCCCATGCCCATTGGGGTTAATTTGTCTTGATCCGGAGATTTAATACAAACCTGCTCTAGTTTCATAACAAAAAGGATTATGCCTAGTTGATTTAAAGTGTATTTTGTTGAAGGTAGGCTACATGTACATGCAAAATATGGTTTTTCTAAAAATTTGAGGGCATTGCTCTTCAACAAACTTCTGAATATCTCCAGCGGTTGGCGGCCAAGCTTCAGTCTAGCGCAAAACTGCCGAACGAATCATTGAACGAGCCTGAACAGTGAGTCACTGGTACGCGTTTATAAATAGATCCGGAGTGGCCTGGAGATTTCCATACGGAGAAGCGGCCGGTCTAAATTGCATTGCTTTAGTCGGTGGTTTGGGGCATTTTGTGCTGCAAACTATCATCAAATCTTTTTTAAAGACCGAACATGAGAGGATTGCTAAATGCAGGTCAACGAATCATTCCACGGTGGTGTCATAGGCTTCCTGGTACATGGTCCGCAGGCCCGTTCAAAATGGATCTCGGTTAGTACCGTTATCTACAAAAAAATACTTACACTGGGTTGATCTTCAACTCTGAAGGATTTTGAGTGGAAAAATAGTGATATTAAACATATTTTCGACTCTCAGAATATTTGTCAAGTTTTAGGTTTTTTTTTTTTGGAAATTTTTTACCGTGCTCTAAAACCTATGGGAACGGCAAAAAAAACGACGCTATCTTGGCCAGCCCCCCCGAATATAATCCTTTTAAAGAGAAGAAAATAATAGATTATCAAATTGGCAATTCTTTAATTCAGTCATAATTTCTGAAAAGATCAGGTAATTCAAATGTCAAGTCATTTGGTTGCATGTTCACTGCAGCATCAGGGCGACACAGCCTTGTGCCAGGCGGGTGACAATGTGTACAAATGCCCACAGACAAGGTGCGCTATCGATGGTGATAGCGCCACCATTTTCGATAAGCTACATTAATTAATAGAATAACGCATTAATGAAGTAAACGGGGGGAGACGATAGCGTAATAGCGCCACGCACGACTGGCGCACTATAAGCTACAGATTTAATGCAGATCAGTGTGGCAGTACGCATCCATTCTCTTGACGAGTCAGGTCCCTATTACCGATTTATTTAGGATCCCTGCTTGGCTCTTTTAAAATGCACACTATATAAGGTGCATGTTGTGGTTGTTTTTGATCACAGTTCAGGAATAAGTTCGCTATGATGTTTTGAAAGCTTTGTAAAGGGAAAAATGATGTAATTCTGTTGACCTTGTTACACTACCCAAAATTTGCAATTTAGCTCAAGTTTAATACGCGGAACAGGACAATTGCTATTCAATTTAAACTTGAATAACCAGATTTTGTTTTCAGCCATCATTTAAAAGCAGGACCATTGCAGTTAGGAAATGGCCTTTTGCTGTAGATATGCTTTCTTCAGCTGGTGAGCCTTGGCCCAATCCAGTATGGACTGCGGGGGGTGAGAGGAGGATTTTCCATCAAACTATTCTTTCCCCCCCCCCACCACCAGCCTTTCTCCCCAAAAAATATCAATGCTCAATTAGCATGATTAGAACTTAGCCTCATCCCGGCTGGTGCAAGTATCATTTTTAGACACACAAAATAAAACAACAAATATCAGCAGGAACACTTTTGACAACTGATTTAGATAGTTTTACAGGCTTCTATGGGGAAAAGGATTTATAGAGGGCGCATTGTAACATATAAATCATAACCTTTGAGGCCTATATGGCAAATTGCCAACAATGGATTTTCTGATTTTTTGCAGAGGTAATAGGCTGCCTTGCCTACTTTCATCAGTTGTCAAAATTGTGTGCCACTGCGTAAAAATTGGTTGAATAAAAGAGGCACAATTGCAGGGGGGGGGGGGCAAACAGCTGTGCAATATGTAAACCCAAAAGGTGCTTTTATCAATTTTAACAAATTTTTTATTTATAAATAAAAAGGAAACATTCCTGGGGCTTAACATTTAAACAAAAAGAAAAAAAATAATAAACATTTTCAAATGGCCATGAGATTAACAAATACAAGCAAAAAAAGGGAGTTTTAAAAAGGGGTTACCCCTGAGCCCTAAATGATACTACTTCACCTGTTTTTTCTTTTTGATATTCTTTAAAATTTTGGACTGAGGGGTGACCACCCGTTTATTTGCTATTATCTATAATAAATAATTTATAAGCATTTCATAGCGCCTAATCAAACAAGGCCAAAGCACTTCACCAAAAATTACAACATATAATAATATACTAACTTACAATAAAACCTGTAGAAAAATATACAAGAAACCACATAAGAGTTAAGAAAAAACAATGCAAAGCAAAATCCGTGAGGCGGAGAGCAATTATCTGACAGAAAACAGGTATTGTTTTAAGGCGTCTTATTGTGAAAGTAGCAATGGAAGTAGAATTGCGACTGTGTATAGGCAAAGAGTTCCAGATACGAGGGGCTGCCGTCGCGAAGCCAATGTCAATAAGTTGATCACCTCTTTACTTTATCTTATATATGCAGTGGTGTATCTGGGGTGCTTTCGGGACAGCACCCTGGGGGGCTATGCCAAAACATGCATAATCAGCCATTGTCGGCTGTTAGAGGTCCTTCCGCCCTTCCCCGGGGTCCCCTTCAAAAAGCCAGGTGTGGATACGCCAGTGATTATCTTCAATTTATAGTTGGTAATCCTCCAGCAAAATTAAAACAGGAAAATCAATTTTACTCATTTTACAGGTTCTATGTCAGTGCTATTACCTCTAGTTTGTTTCGCTTGCCGGAATCTTCTTCCAGCTTCTGTATATTCTCCACAGTTATCTCAAGTGGAAACATGGCATCTTGACTGGTAGTGTCACCTGGCATTGGACAGCCTTCGCCTTTCTCTGAACATTCATATGTTGGTCTGTATTTCACCAATCTCATCTAGCAAGTCCTAATAGACAACAAAAGACTAAAATATAAACTTGAAGAGTCTACATAATCTTAACCTTAATTTTAAGCTAGTGGCGAACAATTTTGACACGGAGATAAGAAGGAGGGAACGGCATGAGCTAGTACCTCTGCAAACATCAGAAGAATCAGAAAAATCTTGTGGGAATCTCGCCCCAATATAGGTCTACAAAGGTCAAGAGTTGTATGTTATAGCGCCCTCTATACATCCATTCTCAATAGAGAGGAAATTGAAACTAGATTTTAGAAAAATCAATTTGCCGCCAATGAATTACGTGAAAATTTACATAGGATGGTCAGTGGTATATAAATAATGCAACTAGTTGTCAAAAGGGTGTTGCCATTGATATTTTGTGTTTTATATGGTTTTGACATAATAAATGCGACTTTAAAACAGCTGTGAATAAAGGTTAATAAGTCTGAAGGATCATGGAAAATGGTTGTAATTACTTGGTATATCCTTATTAACAGTAAGGTTTCTTAGTGTGGCCAGGGTGGGTATTGCTTGGGAAGAGAGATTGTGATCAGGATTATAGGCTAAGACTTAAGAGATGTAACCAATTTCAAGATCCACCCCTGTCAGACGTACCACTATGTAATTGGATCTCCACAGGGCCAATTGTTATGACTACCCTGCAGTTTGGCAAAGGCTCTCACTGTACGAACTCAAACCTTATTACGTATTCTGATTGCTTAAAATCGACCAGCCTTGGAATTCATAACCTTTCTTTAATGTACTACATCTCTGGAAGGAGTGTTGAATGAGGAGGATGAAAAGCATAATGAAGAAGCAGGGAAAGTACTCTTTAAACAGGTGTGTTACACAAAATGACAAACTGCAAAGGTGGGTATTATTTTAAATAGTCTTATTCCAAATCTGCGTTTTATGGCAGATACTGGATATTACTAGTATAACATGTCCCCTTCCAAAAACCATTGGAGTTAGAGAGTGTTTTTTTTTATTATATGAAAATTGGACAGTTATACGAGAGTACGATAAGGTTTGTAGGTGCCATGGGACCACCCATGGATGGTTCACATCAAATAGTCATACATGGCTTGTAGTTACAGTCCATATTACTCTACCTACTTGAATCGTTTGGGCTTTGCCACTTTGAAGGGTTGGCAATTGAATTTTGGTAGTGTTTGTAGGTGTAATAACATCTTCTATTCAACAATTGTAATTTCTGTACCCCAATTACGTAAAACAAAAAACAGGCAGGGTGTGACAAAAGATCCAAGGGACACGCTTTCTTTTTGTGATGTGAAAGTAGGGCTGGTCACAACCTACAACTACAACAAAATACTACAAGTAAATTGTGTCATCCCCGGACAAGATGCAGTCTGGAACATGACCTTAGGATGACCTTTGACCTGATCCATGCCCTTTGACATCATCCACATATGAAGGAACGTATTGCACCCTTAACCCGGTTATATAGCCTCCATTTCTGATTAAACTGTTAAAAATATTATTTTTCTCAATTTTATTTGAGAAAAGTTTCTCACGGGAAAAGTACGTTGTTATATAAAAGAGAAAAGGGGAATACCCCTAGTTTGTTTTTGCTAAGTGCACCTGTTTAGATTGCACAATAGGGGAAGGGGAATTCCCAAGAATACTAAACTTAGAGGGTAAACGGAGTGTCAACTTGTTTATGTTTTTGAGATCAGAACATGTAAGATCAGGAATTCCCCCACAAGTTATATATGGAAAGTGATGTGGTTCAGATGAAGTAATTTACGTGGATTTCAATTGCGTCAGCCAGTTGCAAGGTTATGTTTAGGCATGATGCTGTTGTAAGCTTTTTTAGGACTGGGACTTTTGAAGTCAAGTATATATTGGAGATTTGAGGGAAGGTCTCGCCGTCAGCCGGTGCAACTTCGCACTTTGCAGGTTATGGTTATAGCTAGATTTATCTACAATAATGATAAGATATATGCGCACCACAGTGCCAGGATTTATATATGTGAGCAGAGTGCTGAATTATTCTCTGTCGTCTTTGAAAGCGAAGTGCTGGGAATCAAAATAAGAATCCAAATGGTGGACAGATAGAAATTCTGGTGATTCTCTTGGACTGATATACTGTGGATTATTATCGTCGAGGGAGTATTAAACATTGTCGTCTTGAATGAATGGACAAAAGTTACTTCAGGAATAGAAGATCCAATGGAATATTACCTGAGGATTAAATTGTGACTGGGTAGCTGTCATTTTGAAGTCTTGCTGTGAGGACATATTCATCGTTGAAAGGAACGCTTCTTGTGGACATTACTGGACAATTCTGGGACATTAGGTATCAAATCTGTTAAAATTGTGTAAATTGTGTAATGTGATCTATGTAATGTTTTGGGACATAACAAATTCTTGTGAACCAATTACAATCATTAAAATCTGTTGTGTAAAAATTTAGAATCATTGGTGCACAAGGGCTCATATTGTGTTTGAAGGTATTTATGACCTTAGGCGTCCATGAGACTTCATAACAACCCCCAAGTCGGGTTAAAATAGGCTTAAACTTTTGCAGGAGACGCGAAAAAACAAAACCAAACCAAAATGGAACCACACACAACATACATACACACTTAGATCGGACATCCGTGTCCCTCGCAATATCTCCTTGCCTTTTTAATGCAAGGGGTATGAAAAAACACTCAATGTTGAAACTGACCAAACTACATCTTTTTGCTCTTCACATCAAAGACAAACAAGAACATGCTTGATTCAATTACCTTAATGTTGTCAATCTGTTCTTGGAGCTCTTTGTTCCAGGCGGGGTAATCCAGACGTGCCTCAGCATTGTCTATCTGAATGTGAACCCTGTGCCAAGGCATTATGGTATCCTGTTGTTTGGCCAGGGCTTCTCCGAGGACGAACGTCTTTTCCTCCATCCTGCAAGCATGTTAAAAATGATTTTTAAGTGAAATTATCCATCAAAATGGCTTCCACCAGGGAAGAAGAACTACCACACCAATATGCGGTAACAAATTAGTATCAGTGTTGCAAAAAATTTCTTTTTGAAAAAATCAGAGCTGGGTTGTTTGGATCACATGGAGGAATTAATAAGATGGAGCAAACAATGGAAAACACCAGATTTGTCTTTTGGAAAAACCTCAACAATACTAAGTTTGAAAGGAGACCTATGAATTGGCCTGGGAACTGGGGCAATGTGGACCAATTTCTCAGTGGATATGCTTCTACGGTGCAGCAGTAGAAGGCACTGTCAATGGATGACAATAATTCCTAGGAAATCCCTCAAACTGGCTTCACAAAGGGATCTTCTTCCTGAATTAGGGGCAACCACAGGTTTACAAAGAACAATCACAATTCAAAATTGTGTACAGCAGATTTAAAGTTTAAATTTTATACTTCCATTTAAACTTCACATCCGTTAAATGACATGTTAAATTAAATTTACCTTTTTTTATTTTAAACCAAATTTATTGTTCCTACCAGTAAATTTGTCTGTCAAGTTCAAACGTACATTGGAAAATTACATATGGGGAGATATGGGAAGCGGTTTGTTTATTTACGTTTGTATTTGACACCTCATTTGTGGCGACGATCAATTGGGTATTGTTGTGGCAGTTGTTTTCTTGACCGAAACCACCCCAGGATTTAAAGGTGCCAGTAAAACCCTATAGAAAAGGAGATTAGCATGCAGAAAAAGGAGGGTTCACATGATTTCCCAATTCTGTAAACAGTATGATGGTCAATAGGGTTTAC
>JAMKCH010049416.1:0-11431 GCA_023653785.1 Ophioderma brevispina | reverse complement strand
AAAAACTAGTTTAAGAAACTTGGAGTTTTATCTGGTTGCACAACTTTTTAGGGGACACCCGGACCTCTCCGCACAGTTGCACAAAATCACTGGTGTGGCTGCTTTTGTTTACAATTAAGCGCGAAAGCATGCGAGACTTGGTGTTCCGAGAACCGCCTTGTTTTTAGTGAAATAACAATAAATGCTTACTTTTGAAATTTTGACCCCAAGGGTAAAAAGTTACACCACGATTTGAAAAAATACCAACCCTCAAGCGCGCATGTGAGGTCTGGGAAAATTTTTGTATTCCCAAAGCTTTAGTTTTTTCCTTTTACATACTGTGTAGAATAGGATGCAGGTAAAAAAATTTCCCGCAGTGACACTATCCCCTATTCCCATATTTGAAGCATTTGAAATTTGAACCATCGAAACAGGAATTCCATAGATACCGAATCGGCGTAATTACGCACCTAAATGGTCCTGGTAGACAAACATATCCAGGCTACATATTTTAAATTAACTAAAATCACAATCATCAAATGTTGAATGAATATGCTTTGCCGGCTTAATGGCCCCCATCCTGGTATTCAATTTTAACTACCTCTTGTTGTGCTCGGTTTTTTAATATTTTTTAAATATGGGTTATTTTTAATTTATTTTATCATTATAATTATACTGTGTATTATCATTTTCAATGTGTGCGATATTACATGTTTAATATCATTTTAATTTAATATATTTATATTTTATATCTCTTTATTACATGTATTATGTATTGATGGTTGTGAATACCGAATAATTCAAAATCAAAAAATAAAATTTCGCCTATATCTGGGATCACCAGCCCGATAATTCCCTACACGACCTCTTTAAAACTATGAATAAAAGACCCCAAATATGCCGCAAGAGTGCCAATAATATCAGCCACCTGACAAAACTCTTTCTAATTCCTAGTCAATTGTTTAGCGCTTATGTTCTTTTTACCGATACAAGCGGCTAGGAACCGACCAGGTAACCCTTTTCATAAGTAGTCTTCTTTGTTGACCGTATTTAATCCAATGACATTCAATACATTACTCCCCGGTCCCAATTCGACCTCGCAATGCACAACACTCGCTTCAAGCCCTGTTTCGGGTTACACTATTTGCACCGCTATGAATTGATCTATGTACAGATCAATGACATGTACGTCGATAGATTTTTGCAGCACAGTATAAACACTTTTGACGAACTGCAGACAAGTTGTAAAGCGTGCAGCTACGAATTTGATAGAATACCATATACCATATCAAAAGGTGGAAGAAAAATAATTTTTATTTTGAATTTCTAATTTGATGATTAATACTTCATTTTGAAATTGAAAGAACAACTCTCTCTGAAGCAATTGTTTAGCGCTTTTATGTTATTTCCCGATTGAGTATTTACAATAAAGCAACTACCTTACCCCATTAATTAAATGGATCAATCCAAACATTTACAGTAAACAACAGTTCCATTCATATGTTAATCGGGGGGGCTGACAATTGCAAGTAAACAAGAATAAACAACGGTAATTAAGTCCGGATTATTTTATAAAAAATTTAAGAATAACAAACCTAGATTTGAAGTCCAAATAAATCATTGTGTGTTTGAAATATTATAGAATGTCATTTTATCATGAAATAATCGTAATGGCCCTCTGCATGCAACTGTATTCGCACGTGGCCTGGCGGCGAAATTTGATACAATCATGACAATGAAAGCTAAATAAACAGTGAATTATTTAGAATCTTAACTGGTATTGCAAATTTGCGATCAGAAATTACACGTGGGTGATCAATTAAACATGTTTATACGTGTGGTCATGAGCTGAAATGTCATAAAAGACAAGTATAGTTCAAAACTATCTTAGGGAATTTTCCGTTCTTGGGGAATTTCCCGTTCGTTCGCAATCAGCTCAGGGTGAACCTCGCGGTGATCGAAGCAAATACATTTCAGCCCATCACTCATGCAGGCATATGGACCAGCTAATATCTTGGCAAATCATGGATGTATTTTATGGATGATAGGATACACAAGAGTAGCCTACCATGAATGGATTTATAAGCTATTCAATGCATGCATTCAAGGATGAATTAAAACTTCTATCACCATCACTGCACCTTTTCATCTCATCTTTTATGACGTATCCACATGTGGTTCATCCCAGCCTCATCCCGAGGTAAATAAAGAATCATCACCTGTTCCACCATGACTCGATCGCAAGTTTTGACTTTGGAACGCCCGCGATGCATGAAGACACACAAGTACCGTAAGGGATGATATGCAATCGAGTAAGTGTGCACTCAAGGATTAATAATTGACCGTCCCCCATTTTGATCACTGGTACAACTGTGTGCCTTCCTCTCTACCGACATAAATCCATAGATGTTCTTATACAAACCCAAGAACAAAGAAGAGCCAATTAGAGGCGTGCTGATCGCGGTACAATGCAACCCTGATCTGATCATCGGAGAGTTGCATTCGACCGGCTTGCTGCGATCATTAAATTTTCAACGTGCCGACCAAATCATTTTTCTGCCACACATTTTGAATCGTCTAACAAAAAACACCGTCGGGCAAGACGTTCAATGAACTTTTCTGGTAGAAAAAATTCTGGTAGAAAAAATACGAAATCCACTGTTTTCGCGTGAAAACGGAAAATCTCACGTAAAGGCAAAATCCGCGCATATGCGCTGATTTTGCCTTTCCCGCGCCGGATTTTCCGTTTTCCATTGTACTGTACCAGCATGGCAAATCCGAAATTTTTAATCAAGTGCTGAAAATCAGTGACCTAAGAAGGAAAAATCAACCTACGTATAATCTGCATGTTCAATGGAGGAATTAGTCTTGGCTAACAATAAGAAGCCTCACAGGTTCGGGCCTTTATCTCCACACTTAGTATGATAGTTACGGCACCATGGTTTTTTCATTGTTCTTCATTGTTAGAAGGACCACTAGAAGGTCACAGAACTTGAAAGTACTTGAAGCAATGATTTCAAGTGCTGTGTTCTTCAAGTGGTCCTAATAGTAA
The DNA here is from genome assembly GCA_023653785.1 of Ophioderma brevispina. Taxonomy (NCBI): domain Eukaryota; kingdom Metazoa; phylum Echinodermata; class Ophiuroidea; order Amphilepidida; family Ophiodermatidae; genus Ophioderma; species Ophioderma brevispina. The sequence goes on along the minus strand of JAMKCH010049416.1, from coordinate 8,400 downwards.
TTGGAGAACATAGTATGGTTGTGTGCTGTAACTAGCATCTTAAGTTGTGAGTACAGAGCCCTAACTATGAGCACTTTTATTGTAGCCAAGACTAATTCTTCATTGAAATGCCAGCCAGATTATAGAAGGGTTGGTTTCCTTCTTGTCATTTTGAGTTTACAGTGTATGTGGCATTAGGGTTGTCTCGAGGCTTTTTTGAACACAAAAAATGCACTCGTTGGATCATTAGTAGGTATACAGTATGAATATCGAATAATCTCACAATATTGTTGGTGAGTATAAACCGCCTAACCAGCAAAACATGCAGAGCTCTAGAATATGCCGCATTAGCAGAACGGCATGCCTGTTACCGCTGGTTAAACGTTTCTAGTGAAAAATTTGTAGAAAAAGTTAACGTCTGGACTGGCAGTGGGAAGCAAATGGTCCCAAGAGGAGGAAAACCCATCTCCACCCATCCACCTCTTAGCCTTTCCCTCAAAGGTTCGTCCCAGCAGCAATTAGCAATTCATTTTGGCAATCCTTGAGGGGAAAACATTCCACTGGCAGGAAAGAGTTGGGTTTTTATCACAGCAGTACTTCCGGGTGTGCCAAATTGACTCTTCATATGTCCGGGCTTTACCAATCGGAAGTCAAACGTTTAAGTCCGATTTACACAAGAATTGGGGTACTTGGGTTTGCGTTGCAATAGGGGTGCCTTCGTATATGTCAAAGGTCATGGACCAAGGGTCCTCTGAGGGCAGGGTTGGCTTTAGCCGGCAAAAAAAGGTTTTTGCTAGAAACGGTTTAAACCGGCATAATCTGGTTTAAAAACCGGCCAACAACTGAGGTGAAGTGAGGTCGTCATGCAAAGAATTTTGGGATGTCATACTAAATTAAGTCCCTCTTTAACTTACGATAGTCAACATGCTTTGCATTATTTTATTTTCAATACAGGAGCACACAAAGAGGAGAAAACATTATGAAATGAACAGACAAAATAAAATGGCAAATATGTTCAAATGCATTTGGCCACTTAGCCTCCCTATTACCGATTTTGTGACTTTTGGTCACATATACAAATTGTGTACAAAAATAGTACATTTGTCAGGGCTTCGTTTCCTTTACTTTGATGTGTTCACACATTATTGGAATATACCAGAAATTGAAAAAAATTTTGAATTCCACAGTTAAAGAGACACTGGCACATTTGAAAAATAGTGCGCCCTAAGATTTGCAAAACAGATATTTTGCATTGTTGTAAGGCTTTAATATACAAAAGCCCTCAACCCGAAAATGGTAAGACCAAATCAGTCCGTATGGGTAAACAGACGATTATAATTTAATGTCGCCGGGCCGTAATTCAGCCGACGACGAAAAATGGCGTTTAACCAAAGAACGACGCACGCCGTATGCATGTTTCCGCTATGCAACACTGATGGGATCGTCTGATAACCTCTGTGTGTTTTAATATTCAGTGAGTTACAAGTCAAAATTTCATGTAATATACACATTTGATGAATTAAGTTATGAAAAACTCAAAGGTTGGCCTACAAAATTACTGTATGTATTTATCCTCATTATCAATGTCCTATCTGTTTTGGGGTTATTTTATTTTTATGTGTAAAATATATCTCTGTTCTTCCAATGGCCTAGACTATCATTTGAAGAGCAAATTGAAGAAATTTCATTATTTGGGAACATGTGCCAGTCGCGCCGCTTTAAATCATAACATACATATTTGACATATTGTTGGAAAGATCCACAAAGTTTGACACCTTTGATGAGGAATTTACATAGGGGATGTTAAAAAAATACACCTAGTGCTTCATGGGATGTGGGCCTACACTTACTAGTTGACTCTTGTGAAGTCTGTAAAAAGCTCTTACTCTTGAAATCAGAAGAAAGGGAAAGGAAAAAACTACTACATGCCATTACTTCCCATAATTTTGACTTTATCATGTCAGCTAAATTACTGAAGCTACAATGTACTGGGAACAATAAATACATACATGACTGAGTGGTTTCATCTATTTGGAGTCTATGGACAGTAAACAAACAATTTATACAGGCTCAACAAATAAAGAGAATACCATTGGCTGGTTGAGATTCTAGAGTAAAACTAAAATAAAGTTCCAAGTTTAGATTGTGTTTTGTAGAAAGGGTTGCCATATGTTGTCGGAGGCCTAAGGTTATGAGTACAGTATGGTTTCTAGATCAAAAACTGTATATATGCATCAGATAATAAAAAGCCAGAAGTTGTTAGTTGTGTTTACTGTACTTTCAACCCCTTTGTTCTGTAATTTTTATTTTGACTTATCAGAGTAATATTATAAAACCCAAAATTACAATTCTGAAATTTTCTTCAAAAAGCCTTTGGGGAACAAAATGAGGTTTTTTGCCAAGTTTTTGACAAAATAGGCGCACATAAACCTTGCGGTTTAAACCACCCGGTTTTTACCGGCCAACCCTGATCTGAGGTCATGTTCCAAAAAGCCAATTCTTGCCAGGGGGATGGCGCAAGTACTTGTAGTAGTATGTGGTTTGCCATGTGCAGAAAAACCAACAGGTGGTTTCAGTATCAAGGGTTTGGGTTGGAGAGGCAAATGACCCGGGAGGCAATTTACATGTAAAACCACTGAACAATTTAAAACAAATATGTATCAGGCCTCAAATAATTAAGGCGTATAGTGTTGGTTGGGCTGTAAATGGTTAAATGCTATTGCTAATGCGTTGTTAAACTTATTTTATGAATTTGTTCTCTTCACAAACAACCATGTTACAGGTCTTAAGCACACTGGCAGTTTGTCTGATCACTTGGAGCACTGTTGAAGGGTTTACTTTGGTAGCTGGAGCAAAGGTTAACACTCACTTAAGCCAAAACAGGGAAAGACAAACTCCCCATCATGGCCACTAATAATGACAACAATGCAGGAAAACCTAGAGGCTGACATTACAGCGGGGATCCAAGGGGGGGAACTTGAAAACCTCATATCAGGTACAACCTCCTCTACAACAACAGGACTTGTTCGCACACAAACCCTACCGTAAAAACAACAAGGCCAAGCCAAATCAACACTCGGTGATGGTGATTGAGAAGTCAATTCTGTCAAGCCCCCAAAACCATTCTTTCTAACCAAGAACCTGCTTCCAGTGCCAACGTGCCTGTGGGAGCCACACAGATTTTGACTCTTACGGCAGGGGGCAGGACGCTGCAAAAAGTTGTCCAAAACCTGGCCAAAAGGACGTTGCTGCATCAAGGCCAAGGGCAGGTTGTTGTAAACCAAAAGTAATAATCACTAGAAATCCAGTAACAAAACAACCCTATCTCATCAGCAGCAACAATTTTTACTGGAACTTCAACTCAAGGAACGACGACAATGATTAAAAAACTGCAGATGGGAGGCAGTTGCTTACAACTGGGTCCCAATCAAACTTGTGATGTCTCATATGGAGCAGGACTGACAGGGAAAAAATGTGTTGATAGTTCCTCTCCACAGAAGCCAAATGCTAAACTCCCATTCTGCACCCCCTTAAAAAGCCACCAAAAGGTGGTGGTGACATTGAAAGGACAACCAACACTCCCAAGAAGATCGATCCGGCTCCTCAGCAGGTGGTGATGTCCGTTGCTGGAGGGGTATCCGTAAAAGTCTCTTGGTTTCTAGTAGCACAGGAGGAACTAGAAAAATCGGTTGTTTCGACCTCTTCTGTAACGTTATTTGTTGCATTATTTTTACCCATGAATACCATTTCCAGTTAGTTGCATTCAAGTCATGGACAGAGTTGGATGTTTCTATATGGGATGCGATCTGGGAGCCGAGTTTATATCACTGCAGAGTTGAAAAATAAGTTCCATAAAGGTTTAAAAATTACTTCTTTCTTCTTTGATACACACATAAAAAGTTACACCACTACATCTGACAAAAAATACAGTACAATATACAGTGTGATCAAAAAAAACATCTACATTCAGAATAAAAAATAATTAAAAATAGTTAGAAATTATTTTTGCTCTCAAATGTTTGATTTGGTTAAAAGAGGGATAAAACAGGCTTTCAGCAAACGTTTATTTGGTGTCATTTGGCCTTGGAGGAAGAAGTTATGCCTATTTTGCTGAGAGGGAATTAATAAAATACTGTTTGGCCGATTTTTAACCCATAAAGATGCATCGTTATAGAGTAGCATGGTCTTCAGGAGGGCATTTGAGTACAACATTTAACACCAAATTATTGTTAAAACAATAGGAATGGTGGGAGAATAATTGAAGGATTATAAAAATAATATCATGGAGATTACAATAGAAAACGCGAGTGAAAAAATGGTACAATTCCCAAAAATAAGAAAGTCAAATAGTGGGGTAAGGGCCCCACAGGTTACTTTGGTTCAGCAAGATTGCATGGTTTTTAACTTAAAGCGAAACTGGTTTGGAAGTAAGTGAAAGCATAGAAGGGTTTGTATTCCGATTGAAAAAAACAGGCGTATGAATTTTAAGTTTAATTCCAATTTATTTAAAGAAAACTCCGCTTTAGTTCTTCCCGCAATTTATGGATGCTGAGTAAATCATTACTGTATTGGTGCAAAATAATTACCTTCGAGTGTTAAAAACAAAAAATTCATTTCATTATGTTCATGAACGGCGACATTGATATGGAGTTGAATTTCACATAACTGACTCTTTATGATTGAACAATGGTTAATTTAATTGGTTGAAGATTATTTACTTCTAATTATGTTACACAATAGATCATTTATCCAAAGATATGTTTTTGTCGAGAAGAAAATCGATCCATCTTGCAATTGCGATTGTGAAATTGTCTTTGCATGTGTTATGGTATACGTCGGTGTCCGTCTCTCGCATGTAGGTCTCAAAATCGGCCAAACAGATTTTTAGGTCTCTCCGCAAAAAATGACTAGCTTCTGAACCCCAACGTCCAAAAGACATCAAATAAACATCTTTGCTAGCCTGTTTATTCCGATTAACAACCAAAGCAAACATTCAAGCAAAAATAAAGTTTAATCTTGAAAAAAAAAATATTCATGAATGTGGCGTTTTGACTAACAAGGCCCTCTTCTTTCTTCTTTCCCTTACTCTCTTTCCCGCGAACCTCCCCTTTCCCCTCTTTGTCTCAAGTTCTTGATAACAGATTAAGCTATTTTCTTACTTTTCAAAACTGTCCTGTGCGAAGTGGGGTTTTCCCAGATCACATCAACATATTGTTGCCATTGCCAACACATGCCAAATTGATATAACTGCTATTGTATCAATGGAAGTTGAAAGTGTGAAGGTAGGTTTGTTAGCCTATAATATAGGCTATTGTCATTCAGTAGCAAATTGGAGTAGGAAACCAGGTTCTCTCATAAACTAGGCTCTCATGTCTTGTCCAATTCTTTGAAACTCGCAGGTAGGCAAAGTAGTAATGACAGTTTCTTTGAAAAGATATGTAGTGGATTTTGAAAAATTCTGAGCAGGAGTTGCGTTTTGGGGGCATTTGTTCGGCCTCGTATTTTTGACACGAATTGTGTTGGTAGCAAAGAGTATCCCGAATTGTCTGGTGTTCCTACAAGTAGCCGCCCATGCTGAAGGTGAAAGCATGTATTATGAATTGCTGGCTTAGAGAGGAAATGCATTTGCACAGGCCTCGTGAGATAAACCACTGGCAGTAAATCCTAGCAGGATGACAGTTATGTTATCAAATTCAATTAGCACTCTCCAACAGTGGGGGATTGTCTTGAATTGACAATCAGGGGCTAGCTCTATAGTAATATTACAATTTTGGTTTCACTTGACATCATACTTGTTTTCATTTCAACTTTTATGCTTTCAATTAGCAGTGGTTATTATGTTTTAAAGTCATTTTAATCTTCTTAGGACTTAGTTGTGGGCGATATTGGCTGATGAACAATTTTGCAAATACCTTTTCATCAAACAACATCACAGAGCATATGTGTGTTGAACATTCTTAACAAATATTGAATTACTGGGTATATAGTATTTGTCACAAAAACTATGATCAGGGCCCTTCTTAGCCTTTTCCACCCGGAAGGGTATTTTGTATTGTTTCCACCACCCCCCCCCCCCTAATATTCACCAGTGTCTAAGTTCCATGTGCCCTTGTACCATGTGTATTTACACACATCCCAGTTGTCCTGAAGAGATAGTGCTGATGAGTCAGAGCTGAGTTATCGCAAGTATCGTTCACCAATACAATGTTCATGCATATGCGTCAAAGAAAGCCACTATTAAATAACAGTAATTATATTGCCTGATCTTTAACCCTTGCACTGTGGTAACTTGAAACAGCCCAATTCCCTCACTTCAACCAAAATCATAAGTGGCCTAGAACACCCAGAGAGTGGATTTAGTCCCATCCCAACAATGGCATCAGTTTTTGTATAATTTTTTCACCACAATAATCTCATGTGAGCCCAAAAAAATCACCTGTTTAATACATAAAATTGTTGACTTTTACACCCATTCATGATCACAAAAGCACTAGTAACTTTATAAATTTTTAATCATGAAAGGTTTTGTGCGGCTCCTTAAAACTTCTTTACATGCCCTAAATTACTGACATGTGTTTAGTACAGACATATAGGCACACATTGCAATGTATTATGGATTAGTTCAAAACATTCCCCCTTGCTACTATGCAAGCAAGGTAATGCAACCATTGTTTATTTCTTGGGCACTTGAATGATTACATCTAACCTTGTATCTTGTCAACATATTATATGAAATGTGAAAAGGTTTTGCTTTTTCAATATTTGTATGGGATAAAAGGGTTAAACCTTAGTTGGTATTATACCTGTAAAAATTAAGGTTTAGGTTTTGTAACAGTTATTTAACACCTAGACGCGTTTAACGAAACAACCAAAATAAAAAATGGAATTAGTAACTATTGACTTAGGAAGTATGTATGATAGTAAAATTTCAAAGCAGTATAGAGCATTTAAATCATGCATACATAATGTTAGTGTTAGGTATCCAAATAACAAGCCTAATTCAAAGGCCGATCAGAGATTTTGAATAACTTTTTTTTTTTTGTGTGTGTATTTAATCAGAAGCTAAATCATTAGGGAGAGTGGGCATAGTGAAGGGCTCTTCTTGTTTGGAATATGCTTGAAGGGTGAGATTTAACATCCCTATAATGTGACAAATGGAAGAAAGGATTTCCTGTGTTTTATTCCTTTTACTTTGGAACATGTTTTCTATTGAAATGATGAGTGTAAGTGGTATGAATGTATGTGTTGGGTGTGTTGTGTGTTGCCTGCAAACTTTGAACCCTGTGTGGTAGGGCTGCACGGACTAAGTCGCAAAAAGTCGTAGTCGCGACTATTGGGATAGTGAGACTACGACATTGTTGCTACTTGGCGACTCTTTTATGAAAACTTCAGAGAAAGCACATAAAAATGATCTAAGAAAGCCTCTGACCAACTGCAAGGTAAATATTATTAAAGATGGTTATTACTAACCTGACCATTAAGTATTACCCTTCTGAGTAAAGGTAAATGCATGTTTTGCCCAAGATTAATCATTAATCAGTATCACTGTTGAAATCGCAAGCCTATACCTCTATGACCCGCGATGCCGTAACTAGTCGTCATTTTGTATTTTCCTTGACATGAGTAATTATAACATCATTTTACGATAAACACCAACTAGAACGACTTGTCTTCACTGGTCTGCTGATGTTCATCAATGTGCACAAATGACTTGAATGTTAAGAAGAAGACCAGCTATGTAGCACTTCGATCGCAGATAATTAAAAATGGTTTAGTGATTTCTATTTACTGAGAGTACAAAAGGTAGCGAGAAGATGCAGGGACTTCCCCCGAGTGTCTTTAGACAACCACGTGCACGGCAGTACGCTGGGCGGGGTGGATCCATTCTCACAGACCAGAATTTGGCCGATTGCCGCGCACAAAACTTAAGCTTGTAAAGGTACCGGGGGTGTCAAAGAACTGCGGCATTCGGGGGTGGACGCCAGAATCCCAAGTTTTAGACGTCGCCATTGTTTAACATGTAATCACAAAAATTGGAAAAGTCCTGAATTTGTTCTTGGGTGATTTCACATTAAGCGGCATTTTCAGTCTAACGGGGGGTGAAAATTAAAGTTGTTGTTGAGGAAAAAAAATTAACAAGATTCTGAAACATTGGGGTATATGCCATTTATATCTAAAAGTACAAGACCCGTGGCATCCATGTTAACCTGAGGAAAAATCTTCATGAAATCCCAGTGATAAAATAGTAATCTGGAGGGGACATTTGTTTAACAATAAACACATCAACTTCAAATAAACCTGCAACTGTTTACACAACTTTCTTTGGACATAAATTGCTTCTGTGCTCCCCACTCATCAGATGTCAAATAACTCATTTCATCTCCAGGCTGGCCATATTTTACCATATATTAATGTATGATG
>JAMKCH010049415.1:0-11026 GCA_023653785.1 Ophioderma brevispina | reverse complement strand
TCTAGTCTTTACTTTTCCCCCAATTCCACGGTTTCTCATGCTCTAACACCCGTGAATGAGTTATTCATTAGAATTATGCCCCACCCCATGCATGGTTACATGTTTAAAATAAAGTATACATACATTTAGATGAACATCACCATAAACAGCAAATTGTTCATGCAATTTTAAAAAACATCTTTTATGCAATCGGCAATACTGTCTAAAAACCTCAATGACGTAGGAGGTCACAGTTGAACTATTTTAATCACTGGAGACTAATCAAGTTTTTGTCATTGCACATATCGGAAATTAACTGTGTTCCATGTACAACCTACAGGTAGCACTCACACATTACAGGAATAGCTAGGAATGGCGAGGGTATTTCGGGATACTCGTGCAAATTGGTGCAATGGGCTCTATGCATGGGTATATGGTGAACATTAAAAAGGGAACATCAGGTAAATCAATGCCCAAAACAAATCGCTGCGCTTCATCAAAACTAAAGCGTAAATAAGAAATATTAAATAATTATCTGTTATCATCATTTTGAATGAAAATTGAATAAAATATGAAACATTGTGGCATATTTATTAACCATTTGCAAATTTCAATTGCTTTTTATGTGGTAACACAGCCACCATTGCACCATTGAGATGTTACCCCCCCCCCCCCCCACGCGGCAATTTTTTCACTGTAGCCAGAAATGTTGTATTATAACTCAGGTCAATGGTGTACAAGGGTTGTTTGTAACTATTTCCCCACACTGACATTTGTGTGGAGTGACAAGGCGAGAGATCCAGTTGGCCTTTTCAAATACGAGCTTTTCCCCTTTTTTTTTTGTTTTTGGAATCTTCTTCGATTTCAATTGGGTCTACTACATGTGAAATATTGACGCATTTGGACGAAGTGAAAACAACCAGGGAAAATCAGGTATGTAATTTTGTACAGTAAATGGTATAACACGCTGAAATGCCAATGCAGTACCTTTCATCTTGTGTAGAGGGTAATCCCATACCACATATTTGATCTGTGTAGTGCCCTAGCTTGACCGGTCAACTCTTGGAATTTGTCCGATACAAGAAAAACCTATACACTTATCTCTGTCATAATAATAATCCCTTTCTACTGCCCATTCAAGACTATGCTCGCATTCCTGCCAGACAGAAGAACCATGACAACGCATAAGCAACGCGGATGTGTATCAGAAAGGAATTGTGACATTGACTGTAGTCATAGTATACTATAGTAATATAATCTACTCCCCGCCTAAAAATACGAACGATATGAAAGGCCATCAAACGTGTCAAACAAATAAAAACGCGCCAAGCCAGCTGTATAAATCTCTCAAACTCCACGTTATCAATGCATGACGGACACAGCAGTGGCATAGCCAGCTGTTTTTTCAGGGCACGCTTCCCCACCGGGGGGGGGGGGGTGGGAGCTAACACTGGGAACAGGTCATAAGCAAACACAATTACGCGAATTATTATAATATGCACCCATAATATAACTTACCATAATACACAACGCAAGTTCTCAAAACTTGTTTCTGTTTTTCAAGCTTGTTCTGTTGCTGAAATAAAGCTTCAATGTTTAGGAAATGTTAAATGAAGAAGACTGTTTTTGAAATGTAGACACCAACAAAAGATCATGAAAATGTTTCTAATTGGTTACCTTATGCAATCTAAGCTTTTCAAATTTTAAGCAACACAAGTAGCATGTAGACCCCAATTATTTATCTATGTACTCCAATTTAAGCAAATATGAAATTAAGTCATTTGTCCCGATTGTCTTGTGGTTTTTAATAGACAATCCCAAATCATAAGTTCGCACAATTGCATTTCAATATAAAAATATTACGAAATTCAAATTTAGAGGAACCGCTCTTGTATGACTAGTTTGAGGTTATATTTCTTTTGATTATGTTATTGAAACTCTTTTACTTCAGCTATTGTTTTTTCCCCTACTTAAGGTGCTTGTTTTTATTTATGTCTTTCGTAACGTGTTCTCTATTGATATGAGAGCCTCGGCACTGTATACACTTATCACCAAAGTATCATGGGAAAACAAATTGTGCTTGTGTGGTAGAAGTGATAACACATATTGCAAACGTCCTATTCTTTCTGTTTAACCATGAAAACGGCACAGGTAGTTTTTCCTCTAACTTGAGAAATAAATAGATCCAGAAAATAGATTTGAAGGCTGACAACAATGAGCCAGAGGCGCCTTTCCATGTTGAATAAATATAGATTATGAAGGCTGACCAAGAGCAGAGGCGGGTCACTGTCATGTGACATAAATATAGATAGAAGGCTGACAACCAATGAAGCAGAAGGCGGCCTGTCATGTGACATAAATATAGATATGTAGGCTGACAACAATGAGCAGAGGCGGCCTTTCATTGTGAAATAAATATAGATGATGAAGGTGACACAATGAGCCGAGGGCGGCCTTTCATGTGACTTAAATATAGATATGCACTACAGCTACAGAGGAGAATATTTCAGTTTATTTGACAGTCTAGAAGTGATAACAATATTGCAACGTCTATTCTTTAAGTTTAACATGCAAATGGCAGTTTTTTATCTATCTTGAGAAATAGATCCAGAAAATAGATTTGAAGGCTGGACAACAATGAGCAGAGGCGGGGCCTTCAGTGAATAAATATAGATAGAAGGCTGACAAACATGAGCAGAGCGGCCTTTCAGTGAATAAATATAGATATGAAGGCTGAAACATGAGCAGAGGCGGCCTTTCATGTGAACATCATCTATAGATTTGAAGGCTGACAACAATGAGCAGAGGCGGCCTTTATGTGACATAAATATAGATATGAAGGCTGACAACAATTGAGCAGAGGCGGCTTTCAGTGGAATGAAATAGATATGAAGGCTGACAACAATTAGCAGGGCGGCCTTTAATGTGACATAAATATAGCTATGAGGTGACAACAATGGAAGAGGCGGCCTGTCATGGACATAAATATAGAATGCACTACAGAGAAGGGTAGCAAATATTAAGGCTGACAACAAAGGAGCAGAAGGCGGCTTGTCATGTGACATAAATATAGATATGCACTACTAAAGATACAGAGGAGATATTAAGGCGACAACATGAGCAGAAGGCGGCCTTTCACGTGACATAAATATAGATATGCAATACAGCTACAGAGGAGAATATTTAAGGCTGACAACAATGAGAAGAGGCGGCCTGTCATGTGACATAAATATAGATATGCACTACGCTACCAGAGGAGGAATAGATTTGAAGGCTGACAACAATGAGCAGAGGCGGCCTTCATGTGAACATTAAATTTTAGATATGCACTACAGCTACAGAGGAGAATATTTAAGGCTGACAACAATGAGCAGAGGCGGCCTTTTCAGTGACATAAATATAGATATGCACTACACAGACGCTCCCTCGGAAAAATACCTCGGCCCAAAACCCAACACCAAAGATTGCACACAAGGACCGAAAAAAAAAAAAAAGAGGGTTGCAAAGTTATTATGTCATTAAACCGTAGTTTCGTTTAATATCTACCAAATAAATCTCTCACTTAAACTCCAATTCAATTTTTATTTGATAGCCGTCTCCCCTCGAATATAATATTAAAGTGCTCCAGGGAATCCCAGTAAATAATACGGTCAATATCCCAGTAACAAGTTTTGACCAATCAGAAAGTGCAATTGAAATTTTTTGTATCCATGTTCAGGGGATTCCGAAAATTATAACTGCGCACTATCTTTTGTGAGGTCACTGACGCTCCCTCGGAAAAATACCTCGGCCCAAAACCAACACCAAAGATTTCACACAATGACCGAAAAAAAGATGGCAAAGTTATAATTGTAAGAATAACCGTTAGTTTAAATATCTACCAATAAATCTCTCACTTTAAAATCCAATTAATTTATTTTGATTAGCCGTCTCCCCGCGAATAGAATAGTAAAGTATCCAGGGAATCCCAGTAAATAACACGTCATTATCCCAGTACAAGTCTTTGACAAATAAGAAAAGTGCAATTGAAATTTTTGTCATCTGTCAGGGGCATTCGGTGTCAAAACTGAAATTGGGGAGGAAGGTTTCGCCAGGTTCGCTGTTTTCAGAGCTGGAATTTATACATTTTTGGCGTGGATATAAAATTAAAAAATACAAATAGAGATGTTTAAACAACCAGGGGTAATCTTACGGATGCTGGATGGTGTGAAATAAGATGCAGATTTTGTGCCGCAGTATTGAAGGTATGATCATCACTCATACAATTACCAGCGTGGTTCGGGTCTTTCTCTGACAATGCCATTGACAGTGATTAGGGAGTCCTGTGAGTTTCTTGAATGCTGCGGCTGACATTATTTGTTTCCAACTGGTAAAACAAGGTACATCACGTGTCGGGATTGTCAAATTTTACCCATGAAGTGTACGGTAAGATATTTTCAGTGTTTCACCCCAACTTTTCGCTGTTATCCATAAAACTACTACGTAATCGATTTCACAGTCATCATGCATGGCCATGTCATGACACGAATGATGAGCTGTCCCACGATCCTAAACCCTGAATGTACCCGCGTTTTTTGTCCCAGAACCAATGTTGTCGCGTCGTGGGGAATTCAAAGTTTCCGGGCCTTGTTTACAAAAACCAATAGTAAATGTGCAGGGGCGGATTAGAGGGGGGCGCACCCGGCGCGCGCCCCTCTTTTTGTGCAGAGCACAGGGCGCAGGGCGGTGCGTTCCGTTGCATAGAGCGCCGGGTGCCCTGTAAATCTATAAAAAATGCATTGCTTTTACGGCACATGGCGCCCTGTAGATTTATAAGAATGCGGTACAGGGCGTCGGGCGCCTGTAGATCTAGCTTTGTGGGCGACCCTAGCGGTCGCAGTAGTTACTCCCCGATCTTCAGAATTTCAAACACCGACCGGAAAAGTGGCGCCACTCTATTGAGATATAATGGATGCCGCCCCTGGTGTGTATCATGGTATTATTACGCATGATTGTTTAGAAGCATCCAAAACATTTCATACTTGCCACTGTTTACAGGGGTTTAATGCAGATGCGCGGTCAGAATGACAGAGTTTGAGTTTCACTCAGTCATGTTAAGAACAAATGAAACTTTACTTAGGATTCCTAGGCTATGTACATGAGCTGTAGTCTACTTGCTTTTTCACACTATTGTAATAACAGTATTTTCATTTTTAATTATCACATTTTTAATTTGAGTTTTTTAAATTAAATTATTTGGTCATTCTATTGTATTTGGCTGATTTATTGTTTTATCTTGTCTATTTATTAATTTAATTTTGTATATTCATTCAAACTATTATCCCATTTACATTTTTTCATTTGTATAAATATATGTGTTCATTTATCCACTTTGGGTAGTTACATTTATATAATTTATTCATTTTTCCATTGTGTAATTGTTGAATTGAATTGGTTACTTTGTATGTATTTGTTGTTTAATTATTGTGCATGCATTATATTTATTGGTGTTTTTGTTTTGTTATATTATTGTTCGATTCATTTTAGGAATTTGTTCATTTGTCCATCGATTGGCTATTTATTTTTTTATTATCTTTGGTCATTTATTATTTAATTTTGGTATATGCAAATTATAAAAAACGCCATTTACAATTTTTATGTCATTTGTCATAATTTGTTCATTTAAATCACTTGTGTATTACATTTTTTATATATTTATTTTTTTATTTTCCATTGTGCATTTGCATTGGTTTGTTGTATTTATTTTTTGTTTTAATATTGTTACATTCATTGAGTTTGTGTCTTTATTTATAGTTGATTTCATTTATGAATATTATCTGTCATTTGCATCGATTGTAGTTGATGTTTTTTTATTATCCTTGTCTATGTATAATTTAATTGTGTCCTTGATTCATGCAAATATAACATGTACATTTTTTCATTTTGTTATTATATTGTCATTATCAAATTGTGGATTACATTTTTTAATATTTTATTTTTCAGTTTTCATTTGAGAATTGCATTTGGTTATTTGTATTTATTTTGTTTTAATATTTGTACATTCTTTTGTTTATTTGTTGTATTGTGTTTTTATTATGTTTGATTTGTTTTGTTATTATTTGTTTAACTATTTTTCTTAGGTATGGTTCATTTTTGGTTATTTCCTTTTTGGTTATTTTTTAGATCTTTGTATGGTAATCATTTTCCTATTTTATTTTCCACCACCTCGGACCTCCCCCCCCCATATCCAGGGGGGGGACTATGGGAAAATACCCAAACATGCACGTACGTGGACTGATTTGTAATACATTCATGATCCCTTGCACGGTGCGTGGTGCAAGGGGAATGTACAATACTAGATTCGCAAAAACACGGCGTTGGTTCAAGCACTGATTTTACATTTTGGAAGTATTTTTTGGTGGGAAAAGTACCTGTGTCCGCTGTTTTACTCTTGAAAAGACCCACTGCCCCATGAGACTGTCCATCGGATCGGCGACCGATGCGCACATGATGCATTGGAGTTGATGATGACCCGCTGCAAGTGATGACCGATCCCAGCCATTGACAAGATAACGGGATCAATCATGGACATACTTGTTTGTTCAGGTGTTTGATCCAGCGCCCTCCGGAGCTCTTCGATTTAATTCTCGACGCTAAAAAGACATGATGGGCTAATAAAGTGTGTATTATCCATTTTGTTTAGTTCGAAAATGAACTGCTGTGTAATCGGTTGCACCGCCCAGATCAGTCCATAATACCGGCATGGGCATGGGAATTTCGCCTCAGTTCAGGGAGGCAAGGAAAATCTTTTTTTACCCTGCATATTAATTATATACAGTTGTTGATGTTCTAAGGTTTATCGCAATGGAGGTGAACTGAAAAGTGTCGCATTTTTAAAAAATAATTTATAGTGTTTTTGTCGGGGGTTTTTGTATGGGCTTCAAAGTCGCTGTTATTTGATTTGGAAATCAATTCGTTTAGCCAATGGCTACCATCTCGGGCCCCAATCAATTTCATTATAGCTAGTCACACGCAGGGGTCATTGTGAGAAGTCATTGTGCTCTCACAATGACCGGCGACGTCGCGCGCGTATTTATAATACCATTGGATTGGATCGCGCTATTACGCAGGTTATTAATAAACCATTATAACTTATGTTGATGTGAGTACCAATCAAATCTTTTGTAAACATCAATATACGACCACAACGCAGGTCATTGAGTATCTCACAAATGCCTTCCGCGTGTTGATTGTCATACGCTCATCAAGGACTCGCTTTTGTGACGTTTAAGGACTTCAGATTCAAATTTGAATAAATATGGGCCCTGAACATGGATATATTTTTTCTTGATAGAGCCCAGCGGTGTTGTAAACTGGAAAATAAAAAATGGCGGAGAGACATGAGTTGTTGAAGGAAATGCAAAAACAACAGTGGGCAAGTTGCTAGTAAAAACTCCTAATTATATCATACCAAGGTAACCATGGGTAGCTATGGGTAACAGAACAGTATACAAATTACAACACAACCTTGGAATGGATGAAAATTCATTGCGAAATTACATATCGAACCCGGGCCTCAAAGTCAAACTCGCCTTGCCCAGTTTTACCGTTAGGCGAGTCATCATCTCAATCATATACAATTGTCTTGGCGCTCTTTGGTTCTCTACGTCGCCATTATATTTTTTGATTATACATTAACTAACGCTGACAATCATTACTATTATATTGACACATTTGGAAGTAGTAGTAGCCAGAAGGGGGGCCGGGAGGGGTGCTTTTAGTGCTATTATGAAACGGCCCATGCTGCATAGATGTCCCCTGGATGTCCACCCCTGCCACGGTCAGCGTAGCACCGCCTTCGCTGTAGTGTACTCCCACAACGGCTTTGCCGCTAAGGCACGAAGATGATTTAAAAACTGAGAATTTGAAAAGTAAAACACAGTCATGCAGTGGATGCGAATGAATGCCGTGTGCTGGGGCCCCATAACGTTAGACCGAAAGGTGAAGTGTACAAATCAAGTCAGCAGTTGTTAATTAATAATCTATTTTAAACAAAAATCAATCTGAGAATACCACACTGGGTCCGCGCAGCGCACTCCAAGTCTGACATGACAGTATTACGCAATGTATAAAATGCATTGCGTGAACTGGGATGGGGATTCCCCGACCGAATCATAACCCTTGCCTGAATGACTCTCTGATGTTACAACGTACTACTAGTGTATTCAAAATCTCGATGATGTCTATTTAATTGGCCGCTAAGTTAAAATTATAGCGGGCCCTCTTGAGCAGAAATAAAGTAGGATCCGAAAAGCTCGAAAGGAAAAATCACGCGAGTGCCCCGGGTCGAGTGCACGAGTGACCCAGGCCAGGGTGATACTAATTAGGAGGGTACATGTATAGACCGTATCATTGGACAGCAGTGTTGGTTTAAGTATGAAAGTGACCTTAGGCTCGGAGGTTTCCATATAAATTTAGGTTAAAAAGTAGGTCTAATTATATCAATAATGGTGGTATTGAGTCTTTATGCTTGAAACCGGCAATACACGGTATGATTAGGCCTAAAAAAGTTCCAAGACTGACAGACGACATCATCAAGATCCGGACGCATTACACCGCCATTGACCCGCAAGCCAAACTCCATTTTAAACTATTACAAGCGAAGCGAAGTGAAGGCACATATCCGCTGTATGCAGAAGACGAATTTGTGCTGATGTACGTGTGGCCGAAGGAATTTGGTAAATCCATAATTCGACATGCTATGCGATCGAGGCATTCATTCATGCATTCATGACCATGGTCCTGACCGTGTAGTCTGTGTCACGTCGCTCACAAAAAGCACAGCGTCACTCTTATCCGTGGAAAAAATAGCCAGATACTTGATTATTGGACAGCAAAAACATACGTTTTTCAGAACTAACGAAAAAATTGTATTATGATATTAAACATACAGCAATCACATGGGAACAGTAGAACAACTTTTATTACGGGTCAATTTTCTTTCTTAAAAATCCGGGTAAACTTATCTGAGTGGTGCCCGAACAAGATAAACCAATCCTGCTGTGGCTTTGCATAAAACTGCGGATTGTATCAAGCTGAGCTGTGATGTGGTCAAATGTTGTGTCAACCTTTATGACGTATGGGGAAATACCTTTACTCGAGCAGAAGATCTTCCATTTTTGTAGTAGGTGAGATATATGGTACAAAAAAAATGAGCATTGAACTGAATGTTGGGGAATTTCTGGCAGAATCCTTAGAAATACAAGTTTAGAGTACAGTTACCGTTTTATGAATGAGGTTAAAACCTGGCAGCTAAGGTTTTGGGGTGATTGGTTGGATCGGAGGTTATTGTTGGTTCGAGAAATTTCCCGAGGGGCTGACCCCCCCTCGGGAAAAATTACTCGATACCAAAACCATACTCCGATCCAAAAAAACAATCACCACAAATAACATTAGCTGCCGCGGGTTTGAACCCTCTAATAAATCCCTAAATCAACATATGAAAATCTCATATTGTAACAGTGATATCGAAATTGATACTACGTCAGGTACTGTGATTTTGAGCTTATGTTTTGTTTCGAGTTTAAAATGCTTTTAAATGATCCAATCAAAACGTTGTCATTAAAGGGCAAACGAGAGGAGGAGATCTTTAACGTCATCCAGATTTCTGTGATATGTAGTGATTTGATTTAATGTAGATTAGATGGCTCAATAGATTCCATACTTTTTATTTGTTACAGAAATAAATCTAAAAAAAAGGTGATTGTTAATGCTTAATTTCAATAGAAAACAAGGCTGAGAATTTCGTATTTGCTCTTACGAAATTAGAAATTTCAACAAGTTTTACTAAGAAAATTCCAGCTTAATCCTTAACAAGATGGGGATATTTTGGATACATAGGTTTTACACCAGTGCCAAAATCAGGGAATTTTAACATTTGTTCGGACACCTATTATTTGAAATCCTTGTTGCACCTTTAAGGATTTCTAATTAACATGCAACTCCTCTGTACGTGATTAAGCCATAGCAGCGGTTGCGATTGAGATGGTTTAACTTTTAGGTTTAACTTATTAGTTGTATATTAGCATATGGGTTGTTTTTCCTCTGGGCAAAGGTTCATAGGGGTTATTCTTACAAACTCTTGATTTTGATTATGCCGGGACCAATCCATTTAGAGTAAAACTTAACTCAAATACAGTGAAGATTTTACTCTTACAAAGTAGGAGGGTCACTCAGAGAGCTCTTTGAGAGTAACTTTCACTCTTTTACATTTAGAGAGTTTTAAAATCATCGTACTTAGTATGACTCTCGAGTTCTCAAATAATGTTTAAGATAAATAGAAGGCTAATAGGCGGTTGTTCTAAACAGGTTTTTAAAAAAATTACAACATTTTGCATAGATGTGTGCCTAATTTAACAGACCCAAAGGTCCAAGGGATCATAAAAGTTCAAACTGTGTACACTCTAGGAAGTGTCTTGGATCAGTGATTCTTTTGATGATGTAAGCAGGGGCGGACTAGTTTGGAAAGTTGTGAGTGATTATGAGGATTTTACTAGCATTCAAGGGAATGAGTAAAAAACCAAAATAAACATAATCAAAGATATGACCCTTGATCTACAGATCTCTATCTCACAGTAGATGTTAGTTGTTACCGGGAAGGTCCTTTGTTGCAAGGTTCTTTTAAATTGGAGGATGTTAAAAAAATATAGCTGCCTTAGTACACCAGGGAAATAATTGCAGACACATGTTTGGATGGCTGTCAACATTACGAACCAACTGGTTTACGTCCTTGCCCATGTATAAAACCCATTTTCTTATTAATCCACCATTTTTATTTAGTAAACAACATTATATTATATTGAACACACCACTTTCAAGTTAAATTTTGTCACTTTCATGCAATATTGTGGATATTTTACACTTTTCTGCATTTTTAAGGTAATTTGACCTCATTTGACTTTTGTGACCTCTAGGTGACCTTGAACTTGAACTGTTTAGGTGGTTCCCTATCAAATTTTCTCTACCTCTCTGCCAAATTTGATACTTTGATAACAAAATGTACAATTCT
>JAMKCH010049414.1:0-11354 GCA_023653785.1 Ophioderma brevispina | reverse complement strand
TAACTGCATAAGGGGTTTGCACTTCCGTTAGTGCATAACGGGGGGTTCCTAGGGACCCCCCCTAATATAACCACTTTCTTAAGATTGGTTTCTAAATATGAACTTCAAAATTTGCAACAAAACTGGAAAACTGCATGAGTTTGACAACACCTTTTATAGAAGGTAGTCAAACTTATTTGCATATTATGATAATTGAAAGAAACATAGATAGTGATACTTTAGTCATTCTCCAATTTAGTCTTGTCATTCTACTTAAGCCATGAGAATTGGAAATACAATGACCACTATGTATTTGTTCAAAAACAGTCTGTGTTTGTGATAATAGTTATAAATATCTTATCACTTCAATTTCGTTCATTTAACTTACTCATTTATCCAGGGATTTCCAAAGCGACGCTGAGACCAAGCTCCTGGTGTTTCCCCTCTCTTTGTTTTTCTCGGTATTCTAACACTATTTTTGTTCCAACTACTCTGATTCTTGTCTGCTTACCATCTGATCTCATTTCCTTAGCTATCTTAGCAGCCACTCCTCTTGTCTTTTTCATGTCTTGAGGAAGATCACTATATACCATTACAGGTTTCTTGTCTTCATTGAAGGGTCTCTTTCTAGCTGCATCTAGGAACCAGTCTCTATCCTCCATATGCACAAATCTAACTATGATGGGGCAGGTCCTTGGCTCTGTCCCTTACTCGGAAGACGATGGGCGTTCACCATTTGGAATACACTCGCAGCCTCCTCTGAACATCCGAAATCAGAAACCCAACAATTGCGTAACTCCTCATACACATTTTCCTGTGGTTTTTGTTCTACGCCATAAAACAGCAAATTAAGTTTTCGATCATGTATTTCCATAAGTGTTATTTTCTCACTCATACGGTTGAATTTGTGATCCACTTCGCCCCTCATACCGGGTATTACGACCTCATCGATTTCCTTCAATCTATCGCTCGTATCTTTGAATACGTATTCCAGGCCTTCGATTTTGTCTTCATTCTTCTTTTGTTTCTCTTTCATCTCCAACAGTTCATTTTCCGTCCTATCTAGTCTGGTTGTAACATTATCCTCCATTCTCAGGATAAGTTGTTTTAGTTCAGCCGTGCTGACTGTTTCCGCGTCGGTTGGCATGGTACCAGTCACCTGATTTGTATTTCCCGCGGTATCGGATAACGGCGATTCTTGTTGTTGCCTACCTGACACTCGTTTTTCTTTCTTATCCTTCTTAATTTGTCCGTCAGAATCCTTCTTTTTCTTGTCCGTAGTGTTTCTCAATAAATATCCGGTAGTTTCTCCTCTTTTATTGCCACTCATTTCAGATGCTTTCGGCTTTATTTGCTAAATTATGGCTGGTCGATGTGAGAGTAAAAAACTATTCACGTCTTAACATGACGACGGTATTTCTAACAATGATGGGAATGATTTAAGTTTCTAAAAGAACTACGATCAAGATTGAATGAGTTGTACCTCTCATAAACGTGAAGAATAGAATAGTGAATGAGGTCAGCCTTCGCTAAAGATCAACATTGGAGGAGTTGTACCTAATTATCAAGTGCATGACTAGAATAGTGAATGAGTTCAGCCTTTATTAATATCAAGATTGGATGAGAATACCTCTTCCTAAGTGCAAGATAGAATAGTGTAGAGTTCCGCCTTCCACTAAGAAGCAAATTGGATAAGTATACATCCTCATAGTTGGATGAGCTGTTAAAAGTGCAACAAGAGAATTTGAGACACCCAAATATTGTGTTATAATAGAAGTAATAAAGATCCGCACTCAATAGATTTACCTTGTATTTGGCTGTAGAAAATGGTTAACAACGGAGAAAGAGAAAAAAGGTGGTTGATGCTTATATTCAATTGTAAAAAAAATAGGCGGAATTTCGTATTTGCTTCTATACAAAATTAGAAATTTTTGTACCAAAGAAAAATTTATCAGCTTAATCCTTTCAGATGGGGATATTTTTGATGGAAAGCTTTACATCAGGGCCAAAAATCAGTACTTTGATTTTTAAGGGACACTGATGTGTGAAATCTCTCGTTGCACCTTTAAACCCTCATAAGTGCAATAAGGATGAGTTAAACCTCCCTCATAAGTGCAATAATAGAATAGTGAATGAGGTCAGCCTTCACTAAAGATCAAGATGGGATGAGTTACACCTCCCTCATAAGTGCAATAATAGAATAGTGAATGAGGTCAGCCTTCACTAAAGAGCAAGATTGGATGAGCTATACCCTCTTGAATGGCCAAGGAGTCCTAAAAACGTGTAAGAATCTACGCGTAACCTTACACGTTAAGATGCCACCTTACACGACTTATAATATA
This sequence comes from Ophioderma brevispina, assembly GCA_023653785.1. Lineage (NCBI taxonomy): Eukaryota > Metazoa > Echinodermata > Ophiuroidea > Amphilepidida > Ophiodermatidae > Ophioderma > Ophioderma brevispina. The sequence goes on along the minus strand of JAMKCH010049414.1, from coordinate 9,033 downwards.
GCGAGACATGAAATTGGCGATATCATGTTATGATTTAAAGCTTGAAAAATTTCACCATTCAGCCAAATACTCTTACACGTAATACATGCACGGCCAATGAAATATCAGGTGAAATTTCTTCCACGTGTAAGATGTGTCTGTAGTGATGGACGGTCTTTATACCAATTTGATCGCGGTTTATGCGACGAGCTCCTGATTAATTAGCAGACTTGGCCGGTTTGGCATTGGCAAATTATTTAATCTTTAAAAGAAAAGAGCTAAAAATATATTTCTTTCACATTGGTGAAAAATTAATTTAGAGAAAAGGCCCTCAAACAGTAGGATTGGTGGATATTTATTCGTGTATAACAAAATTACTAAAAAGGCCCTAGATTATGCATTTGAACCCCCTTTAGGGTGGTATTGTGCAATTTTTTTCAACCGCGGGCGAAGAATAACTTTTTTAGCTTTTCTTTTCAAGAGTCATCTCGTTGCCCAATCGTGTCGCGATGGATAACGCGTAAGAAATATCAGCCACAAGGAATCTCCTCTATCGCGCAACCCTAAAGACGTGTAAGATGAACTCTTACACGCGTAAGGTACATGTTACTCATGTAAGGTTACATATTGAACAAACCTTACCGTTTTTGAACCACTTGGGCCTATGCTTACACGCATAAGATGCATCTTAGACGTGTAAGGTTGCATCTTAAACGTGTAAGGTTGCATCTTAAACGTGTAAGGTTACACGTAGGATGTTACACGTTTTTAGGACAACTGGCCATCATATCCCTCGTCTTACCAAGAGGGGGTGGTTACCCAACCCACCCCCCCCCCCACCATTAGGGAACTTTGCTCCGGTGCGCTAAAATGCCAAAAGCTTCGTTAAAACTCTTCACGGTATCATGTCTATCCTTTCGGTATTTTAGCGAAAAAATGTGAAGGTAGGCACTCACCGGGGTTTAGGGTTATGCGACAAAAGTGAGGGTAGGCGGGTGGTGCCACCCAAGAATATTTTTATGGACATTTTTGAAAAATATTATGCACAGTATGGTCTAAAACTCTGTTATGTAAAACTAGTCAAATGCCATCATTTAGAGCTGAAAACCGCATTGAAAATCCGCGATTCTACCTTTTGTAAGCGCAAACTTGGATTTTGCCTATTTTGCGGAAAATGCCAATTTGGCGATTCGGAATTTATGACGTCAGTGTGACGCCATACTAGGTATGTTAGTACTTATTTTGGTATCAATGGAAAGAGAAGGACCGTAGCTATCCACCGGTATACAATCATAAGCATCCGTTGCTTTATAACGAATTCTCGAAGGGGGGGGGTGGTACCACCCCTCTGGTAACCGTGTTAAACAAAAATGCTTGGTAAGACGAGGGTAAAACCGCCCTCATAAGTTGGATGAGCTGAGTTAAACCCTCATAAGGTCAATACGGATAGTTACAAAAACCTCCCTCATAATGCAATATAGAAAGTGATGATTTCACCTTCACTAAGATCAAGATTGAATGAGTTACACCTCCCTCATCAGTGGCAATAATAGAATAGTGAATGATTTCAGCCTTCACTAAGATTCAAGGATGGGATGAGTGCACACCTCCCCATAAGTGCAATAATAGAAAAGTGAATGAGACTCAGCTTAACTTAAAGGACTATTAATTTAGAAGGACGAGTTAAAACCTCTTCATAATTATAGAGGATTTGTAATAGTTAATGATCATCAATTTATGATTAAGTGCAAAGGTATATCACATATCTATTACATTTGTGTTAAAATATGGACGCATAAATAAGATTGGTGATGGACCAAAATTCGTTGTTATGCAGGATTCCTCTCAGGGTCCAAAGGACTGTTAGATGAAATCCACCACATGTTAGTTGAAGGCTTCAAAGACATCAAACAATTAAAGAAAAAAATGAAGAAAGTGGTTAAGGAAGAACAATTAGGGGCCCAAACATGATTTTACAAATTTTTGCGTCAAATGTGCAAAAAAAAAGACACTAATTGTTTCTGCCATTTTTCTATGCCATTGCACTTAACTAGACTTGTGCTGATTGCTTTAATGGTGACGAATGAGAATGAACCTTATTGACCATATTAAGCACAAACATAAATGCACTCATGCCATTTTATATTTTTTAGGGTTATTGTATAATTTACCTAGGTTCCTACAGTAAACCTACATGAATCTATATTCAAAATATTATGGATACAATGGCCTTACATACTTTGCAACGATTTTTAAAATTAATATTTACTTTGTTTATGTCAACTGGGTGTATGCATTATGAAAATCAGAATCACAGTAACTCTGATAAGATTTTTCATTTTTTGTCATGGGCACCTACGATAGTGCATAAGGGGGGCTCCTAGGGACCATCAAGATGGGATGAGTTACACCTCCCTCATAATGCAATAATAGATAGTGAATGAGCTCAGCCTTAACTAAAGACTATAATTTATTACTGGACGAGTTTACCTTCCTTCATAATTTAGGATTTGTAATAGTTAATGATCATCAATTTATGATTAAGTGCCAATTTATATTCACATATCTATTAACATTTGGTTAAATATGGACGCATCAATAAAGATTGGTGATTGGAACCAACATTTCGTTGTTTATCAGGGATTCCCTCTCATATTCCCAAGTATTGTTCGATGAAATCCACACCACATGTTTGAAGGCTTCAAAGACAATCAACATAAAGAAATAAAAACTGAAGAAAGTTTGTTAAGGAAGAAAATTAGGGGCAAACATGGATTTAATTTTGCGTGCCAAATGTGCGAAAGAACACTAATTTTGTTTCTTGCATTTTCTATGGCATTGCTTTGCTTCACCTAGACTTGTGCTGATTGCTTTAATTGGTGAAGATGAACTATTTTTACCATCTTAGCACAAACATAAAATGCCTCATGCCATTTTAAAATGTTTAAGGGTTACTGTATAAATTACCATATTTTTTCCTACAGTAAACCACTACATGATCTATATAAATATTATGCTCCAATTGCCTACTAACTTTTGCAAGATTTTTTTATAAACTTAATTATTTACTTTGTTTTTTGTCACTGGGTGTATGCATTATGAAAATCAGATCACAGTACTACTAAGATTTTTCTTTTGCATGGGCACTTCCGCTAGTTGCATAAGGGGGGGCTCTAGGGACCCATGCTAAATGGGATGAGTTCAACCTCCCTCATAGTGCAATAATAGAAGTGAAGGAGCTCATCCTTAACTAAAGACTATAATTTATACTGGACGAGTTAAACCCTTATAATTAAGGATTTGTCGAGTTTAATGATCATCAATTTTATGATTAAGTGCAAAGTTTATATCCATATCTCTTACATTTGTTAAATATGGACGCATCAGTAAAGATTGGTGATTGGACAAAACATTTGTTGTTATGCAGGGATTCCGCCTCAGAGTCCAAAGGATTGTTTAGATGAAATCCCCCACATGTTAGAAGGCTTCAAAGACATCAACAATAAAGAAATAAAAACTGAAAAAGTTGTTAAGGAAGAAAATTAGGGGCAAAACATTGATTTGAATTTTGCGCTCAAAATGTCCGAAAAAGGACACTAATTTGTTTTCTGCATTTTCTATGGCATTGCTTCCCTAGAACTTGTGCTGATTGCTTTAATTGGTGAAGAATGACTTATTTTACCATATTAAGCACAACATAAATGCCTCATGCATTTTATATTTTTTAGGGTACTTGTATAATTTACCACAGGTTCCTACAGTAAACCACTACATGATCTATATAAAGAGTTATTGCTCCATGGCCTAACTAGACTGTTGCAAGATTTTTAAATTAATTATTTACTTTTTTATGTCACTGGGTGGTAAATGCATTATGAAAATCATAACACAGTAACTCTAATAAGATTTTTCATTTTGTCATGGCCTTCCCCGCTAGTGCATAAGTGGGGCTCCTGGGACCCATGCTAATTACGGCAAAAACTACGAGATGGATTTGAATTTTTTTGCCCACCAATTGCAAGCGCAACTAAAAGTTAGACGAATACAAAAATAATTAAATCAAATACATTGCATTTAAAATCGCCGGCTGAAACAAAAAAAAATGGGTAGCCTAGAGCCCCACCCCTCTCTCTTTATCAGTTAAGTGTTAAATGGCTACAGGCTACCTATTTGAACAATTCAGGATAATTTCTGTTTCTGCATGTATCAAATGATTTGTTTTGATGGCAATAAATTGACCTAGTGGTCCTGCATGTGACAGCTGCTCAGTTGCAACCCGGGTGTTAATGCTATTTTTTTTAGCTCTGTGGACAATCCAGGTATCTACCACCATCATCTGCCGCTAATGTCCCATTTAGGACCACAAACTGGAATCTCTTTTTGATTCCAAAACTGAGCTCTTTGGCTTACACAACGACATCAGACAGTTCGCTATCGCAGCTCCGGTGACATCACTCTATTATAAATCCTGGCATTATTTCCTACAGACTAATCTATCCCTATTGAGTCTTTTCAGTGAGTAGTTTTTAACTTCTCACAGCTAGATCCCCCTCTACCAATACTCATCAGCAATCATCATGCAATAACCCGGGGGGGGGGCAGTTGTATTCAAAGGTGGGATATGAATGAGTAACAAGAAAACGCGTAAAAAGGGTGTCCTTTTGATCAACAGGCGAGGTACGCGGGTACATCGTTTAGGGTGTCAACACAGCAAAATATGGAACACCTGGTAGGTTTTTTTACTTAACCTTGAAATTGTCCATGTTTATATTTCATTAAGTCGGGATCAAAATCATCCAAAGTATTGTAATGGGAACTTGGGAGGTAAAGCGAATGCAAATACTAACGGGTTATTTACGATTCAATGCAACTGCGTAATTGTTTAGGGTATAATAAACAGATAAAAATACTTGTTTAGGTCTGGTTTTTAGCTTTTTTTTAGTCGGTGAAAATACGTGTTTAGGGTGCATTTTGAAAGTCCATGTTCACGCATCATATCCACCATTGGAATACAGTGCCCCCCCCCCCCCCTCCCAGTGCCCCCCCCCCCCCCGGGCATTAAACACAATCTTACACTGACCACTTGGATTTCACCAAATAAAGTACATACATCATTCTTACATCAAGCATAAACAAGTTCACTCAAATTCTAAATTTAACACTTTGGGAATAACAAAGTGCTTTTTTCCATGAGAAACCTTTTTTCTCAAATAAATTGAGAATCAATTAATATTTTTAATTCACCAAAATGATGGCAATATAAAACTAGCAATATATCAGAGCCTTTGAACGTTGCTGCCGCGTTAAAAACGTGAACCCCTGTGCTAATATACGAGATATTAATTTTTTATGGTTTGTAGCATGGCCCGTGTAAATCGAAGGTTAATGTAAACAATTCGATGAGTCCAATATCACCCTTGTTTATACTTGTGACACTATCAAACTATACTGAAGACTATCAAAATATCTGATAGACTATAAAATTTTATAGACTATCATCCACTAACAGTTGTGAATGATAGACTATCCGTCTATCAATCCATCAGATATATCCCCTTGTTTATACAATCTACTCTTACTATCAAATTTGAGTGATAGACTATCAAAATATCAGATACACTATCATATATATCAACGGATACTCTATCAAATGATATATCAATGATAAATGATAGTGTCTCTGCATGCTATTTTAAAAAAAAAGACCCAATTTGATAGACTATCAAAATATCAGATAGACTATCATGATATATCAACAGGGGGAGAATATCTGATATTGAGAACGGATTATATCAATGAGAGATGATAGTTATGAATGATAGTTAATAAAAAGGACAACCTGCAACTTAGTGTGTCCCAGGTTCCACGTTGCTTTTCGGCTGTATACTCCTCTTTACCACCGTGTTACCTAATGCCTACACACAAATATGTGGATTCCTGTTGTAAACTGGCCAAAAGGGCTACTACTGATTACAACATGTAGTTGGAGTGTTTGTGTACACAAGTATATGTGAGCCTGTTCAAGGTCTACACTCATTATTAAATAAGTATGGGAATGTTTATGTACAGACACCCCAAGTTATATGTAAGCAAGCAAGGTCCTACAACTATTACTACACAACCTAGGTGAAGTTGTGTATGTACACCTGCAAGTAGGTGTAAGGCCAACAAGGCCTACAATAATTAACACAACATGGTGGGGTGGAGGTCAGCCAAGGTTATACACTAGTAATGTGTAATACCCACTACTTATTCCACACTTTAGGAAACTATATAAGGCTGGCGTTTGCCAGGACTAGGGATGATTATGATTAGTAACATTGTGATGAGAAGTAGCCAGTGATGATGAAGCAATGACGTTCCCTGCTCGATATAAATGATTCAAACACCATACAAAGTGTATACTGTTAATTACTCCTTGTGGTGTTTATTAGAGTACGAAATAATTCCCAACACCAAGGGTTGAAACACTGGTGGCATAACGGTGGGATTGGACTTGAACACGAGGATTTTCACGCTATTATTACCAACATGAAGATGGATACCCTTTCTACAACTCTGAGTAGGGTGCAAGCATCTTAGCCATCATTAGTGCTACAAGTGATGTTTCACATGGAATGAAGTCGCTAAAGAACACCAAGAGGAAGACAAGGTATCTCAATGCAGCATGGAACTGTATTCAATAAGTGAATAATGGTTCGGATAGTGTGGCGAAGTTACTTTTACTTGATTACCGGGAGAGAGAACAGTCAGGATCATTGGGGATGGCCAATAACCATCACTTCGTAATGCCATTTCTTTTACACACTCAGTGACAATGCATTAAGCAACTATGATTATTATCCATAAATGAAGCAGTTTTATCACCAATCTCTATTAAAAGAGTACATTGAGATGTCACCGGATTTATTGTAAATTATTCACCCGACAGATTTTTCACCGACACTTATTCTTTTTTTTAAATTGTTCCCTTGACTATTTGGTGAGACGCTCTTTTGTTCTAGTGGAACCGTGCGTTTATGTGGAAACTGTTTCAGTGCACGGGATCTGACAAGTTGCCATGATATAGCTGGGTTCAGACACTGGGTTTGGCCGTTTCGAGCTATCCTGGCCCAAAAGCCCCCTCATTCAGTATGGAGGATCACCTATACAGGAAAGCATTTTTGTCGCTATCCACTACCCTGGAAACAAGGAGTGCCAAAGTTGTTGTATGTGAAAGGATCCAACAAATTCCGAGTGTTTTTTCTACTACGAGCGGCTGTAAGATGCGACAGTATTTTGTACAGATGAGAGACTCTGTAAACTCGGAGAAACGGCAAGTCCACTGACTGTAGAAAGAACAGCTGGAGCATGATTTGACATGAAAATGAATCTTGTAGTAGTCAACCAGGCAGAGAGGTGCAAAGTGTCAAACTGGGTTTGACGGTCCATATCGTTTCTCATCAAAGTATCCAATGCAGATTTTGGATTAGTGCAATTATTACGAATTGAGGAACAGATGATAATTTTACATGTATCCAGAGATCTGAGAGAGGAAGTTCGGTAAAGGAGCCAGAAGTTGAGCACACACTAAGGCTAAGCTAAGTTTTGTAGAGGACTGTTTGTGTCTCAATCTGCCGTACAACCTAGCCGCCCATCCATTCCAGTTAGCACCAGCTTTTCATTTTCAAAATCCGAAGTTTATTTAAAGCTGTGTATCGAGAATGATGTGGCACTGGTGGAAAGGTGTCAAAACTGTTTTTTATGTTATGGACTCTCTGAAGAAACCGTCAAGTTTTAAGGCCTACAAAGAAAAGAATGATAAGAGATCTACAGGACCAAAAGAACATTTTAACTTTTTCTTCTCTGCACATAAAACAATAAGGGCCATGCTCAACACGAAGTTCAACAAACAAAACTTTTAAAATGCAAAATTAAAAAAAAAAATGTGAATTTGTGAAAATGTGTCACTTGGAACACCACTGTAGTTTTAAAAGTTATAAATTATTGCAGAATATTCAAGGTACCTCGCCTACACAATTTTCTCAAGCCTGACATTTGCCATGCTTGCCTAGTTTGGCTGATATTACCTGTGGACTTTCGTAAAGTTGTCCTGTGTGCTGGTTTGGAACTGTGCGTACACAGTTTTCTCAGGCCTGAAAGTCGAATGCTTACCTTATTGACCGACATGATACAGTAGACTTGAGAAAGTTGATCGTGGTTGCTTTTGCCTGCCATCAATGTAATGCATTTTCAGAGTATAATACTGTTTGCATGTAGTTGTGGTAGGCCCTATGCCTTACCATGCTACCACCTTAATTGTGTTGGCAGTTGTTGGGAGTCCTGCTCCAGTTTGTGTTTATTGCCCATCCCGGTTTGGGTGACGGGCTATGTTTAGCTCGGTTCATTCATCATTGCCCGTTTCACCGTTGATACAGTAACGTGTTCATCCTCTTTGTAATAAGTTATAGTGTTTGGTCGTTATCCAGTGACTTAGAGTACTTCCAACTCCCTTTGTGGCGTTGCGGCAGCGTCGGGATTCATTTCCACGCTCTCTTTGTTTTTGGATTTCACAAGCAGGTGATCGACCAGCCAGCTGATACTGTAGCTGTGTGTTATACACTGACTTATAGCATTCTTGCAGAGTGGAATTGGTATTTCAATAGAGATGGCAACCACACGCCGTGCCCGCAAAACAGTGGTCTCTATTAGCAAAAATGAGACTGTGAACTACATTGAAAGTCTGGAAGCATAACATTCAGTACACTTTGTTTGTCCCGTGACCTAACTTTGGCTTCCTTCCGTTGTTGACGATGCCAAGTGGGAGAAAAAGACCAAAGCTCCCCCCTGCGTGGATTTCACCATGATGGTGATCAGGTCCCTGAGGCAAAGCTCCTTACTGCCCCACAAAAGTTGCTATGGCTTGAGTTAATGCTGAGGCTAGGCCACATCGCACCTATTGCCCCGTTATATCTCGCAATACCATTGTGAAAAACAGCACTTGCATCAATGACCTTGGCGATCAATTCGGCTGCATTATGTATTGCAGTCCACCGGAGGTCATTTCCCTTTATT